>JASDQU010278451.1:2940-14860 GCA_032191745.1 Picea mariana | reverse complement strand
ATACAGAACTTCAGCTTATTTGAGCAAGTGAGATTAGTATAAGTTTCTTTACTACAACACTAAGATGCTTTTGGAATTGAGCATATATAGTGCGTGGTTATATTTGAAATAAAAGACTTCCCTGGGTTGATAATTTATGTTTCACTTGGTTGTTTAAAATTAATTAAGAAATTATAGTGACCAACACCATCTTGTCTGAATGCATCTGTTCCAATTCAAGCTCTCCATCATATATTTTGGTTGAAACTTCTATTTTAAAATGAACTGTTTTCTTCTTTATGATGTTTTGGGTCATTTTGATCAACTTGTCAGGTTTCAACAAATATTCATCTAGAACCTGTTGTTTTAGTGTTGTTAGTTCTATATTTTCTTGACTATTTTCACTTTGTTCTTCTACCTTTTTTATTGTTAGCTTGGCATGTGTTGCTTCATCAATGGGGGATATTATCTTCATTCCCAATTCTTCAAGAAGTTCATCTGAACTATTCCATATCCATTTACATGCCTTTGTTGTTGTCTCTTGAATATATTTAATATCCTGCAATAAGAGATTTCATGTATCGAATTAAACTTGATCCTTTAGTTCATTCTTCATAGAGTACAGTGGCAGAGTATTGAGTGGATTTTTATATACTCCTCTCTCAAGTCTATAATTTAATTAAAAGAATTATTTTCCTTTTGATACTGATCTTTGATTTCTTCCATTTGGTCCTCCATAATTAACTAATCATCCTTGTCTGTTTGTATATCATTAAGAAGGAATAGACATTCCTTTTGCTCGGAATTCAGTTTTTCATTAGGCTCTATTTATTCTACTCTTATAATTTCCAAATAAAGAGTTGTTTCTTTGTTCTCTTCTAAATATTTTTTAATCTTTCCCTTTTCCTATTCTAATCCCATAATTTGGTAACCCTGTTTTTCAATGATCCTCTTGGATTCATCTTGTTTTTCTTGTAGTTTGGACACATCCCATGCATGCTTGATTTTGTTATGTTCTACTTCCTCATAGTATTTTTGTTTGAAAAATTCCAACTATATTGATGTTGGCCTCATTCTATCTATACTTTATTTTCAAAGTCTACAATTATCTCGTCCCTTTGGGCTTGTAAATCCTTGTTTAACTCTTCCGTGTGAAGAGTCTCAATAGATTTGGCCATTCTTTCAAACTTCAAGGTGAGTTCACTCATTGTTACTTGCATGGATTTTTCAATCTATTTCTTGTGTAGTTTTTCCTTCTCTTCAACTTCTTTGAGGAGCTCTGTAGATATGTAGTCCTCTTGTACTTTCAACTCTTCTGCAAGCTTAGGAATTTTAGCTCATGTAGTGTGTTAGCGCCAATTCTTGCAAGGGGGTATTTCTCTCCGATTTCAGACCCTTGGTGTAAATGCATAGAAATGGGGTTAAAAACCCATCAAATGTGTTTTGTTCAAAGGCCGTAGTCATGAGCGCCAAGTGCAACACACAAAAGGAGTCAATTTCAGACTCAAAATAAAGCGAGAAGGAATTTGTTTTTCAATGATGAGGATCCATAGATGGAACAGATCGATGGTCATCAGGTAATATTGAGTCATAGAGTTGCACAAGGTTTAGCACATGGGTTCATCTCTTGTGGCCAAAGTCACGAAATGATCGTTCGTGATTTCGGCTACATGGCGCCTGATCAGACTCAGTTGGCACTTTGGCTACCGAAACTTCAAAATATAGGGAGTCTCTCTTCCACTGCATCGGGAAACCCCAAAATGAAAAATGCAAAAATTATTTTCGGCATTTCGACTACCGAAACTTCAAAAGACAAGGGGTCTCTCTTACACTGCATCGGGAAACCCTGAAATGCGAAATGAGAAAATTCGTTTTGGCATTTCGGCTACCGAAACTTCAAAAGATAGGGGGTCTCTCTCCCAGTGCATCAGGAAACCACAAAACGTGAAATGTGAAAATTCGTTTCAGTATTTCGGCTACTGGAACTTCAAAAGACAGGGGGTCTCTCTTCCACTGCATCGGGAAACCCCGAAATGTGAAATGTGAAAAGCACATTTGAAGATAGGCGTAGGGTCATGACTCGTGGTCACCTTGGGTGACAGAAAGAGATGTGCAAAGGACCAAAGCATCGAGTTTAGCTACAGGAGGCATTTCCACGTTCTCTAGGTGCCAATTCAACTCGGCCTCGATCCTGATCCCTGCTAGAGGTAAATAAAGGTAGGAGGAGGTGGTTGAAACATTGCCTCACTCCTTAAATGTAAGACATGGAGGTTCTGGTAGGCAGTCTACCCAAGATCATCCTGTGTGTAGGTTTTCCTACAGGAGCCATGCCAATCTAATGTCCTCGTCTGACCAAAGGAGCCTGCACACACTAATTTGGACTTTAATGTCTCAACTACCTTCCTACTGCCAAGGTGGTGAATTTTTCTGAGTATATATACTCAGTTTTTGTATTTTTGTAAGGATGGATGGTAGAGCAGAGCTCCAAACTATAATGTTTTAATGAAGCACTGGTTTTCCTAGCTATGTATCTGCATATGAAATTTTCTTGTTCAATGTAAGGCAGTTCACTTTTTCATCTGGTTTCGATCTCATACTAAAATAGTTCATGATTGAATGATTCACATGAATCATCATGACTATGTTATGATAAAGGATTTATTATAAGGATGTTATGTCCTTTTAGTGTTTTTGCTTTTGATTATAAGAAGTTCTTGTGTTCAAATTTTTCTTCTACAGGTTGTTGGAAGCTCGATGCCTACAACAGCCCTTCACATTTCCTCACATAAGTCTTCCTCCTACTCACCCTTATTACAACTTACTGTCTAAAGTTGAACCAAGACCTCATCTTCTTTTGCATGCCTGACCTAGTTTCTGAGTTAGAACGATATTGTTCCGAGTTTACTTCCATTCATCACCCTTTATCAACAAATAGTGACATAAACTGATGGGCCTCAGGCTTACTCCTGCTGCAATCTAGGAGTGACTTCTGATGCCAACATAGTGCTCAATGTTGTAATGAATTTAAACATAGACATTGCATTTTATCCTACAAATGAATAGAGTACAAAGGCATATTGTATGGCCTTCTCTTCGAGATATGGTCCTTCCTTCCATTCAATGATTCTCTCCATGGATGATTGGGTTCTATCCACTTATCATCTTTTCCTTTTATGCAACTTGTTATTAATGCCTCTAATTTTATGATTTTAGTAGTAGTCCCCTACAAATACAACAACATGATCTAAATTTATTAATTAAGAGGAAAAAATTTCATTATCTTGGATAGCCATGAAAGGGGTGCACTCCCAGGGTGTAATGTTCACTATACCCACCTTAGGAGTGGATGGGATCATTTGAGTTTCATTTTTATTTTTTTACTTTTACTTTCTACTTCATCTTCTAATCTTGTAGCCTCCTCCTCAAATTTCTTCTTTTGAAGAGAATCTTGTTGGGATTTTATCTCATCTTCCTTTTTTTTTCTCCTTTCATCAACAAGATTTTTTAGTACTTCTTGTTTGTTCTTCTTTTCAACAGCCTTAGAGGTTTTCTTGAGATCATTTTTTTGTTTCCCTTTTCCAACTTTTGCTTTCTGGTATTCTTCCTCAACCTTAATTCTCTTTTGTTCCAATTCATCTACCGTATTTATCTTTTCTTGTTCTTTGGTTTGCAACTTCTTCTAGTCTTCTTCCAGAAGTAGTTGAAATTGCTCTGTTAAGATATTTTTATTATCTTATTGTTCCAATAACAACTTGTGTCTTTCCATATCATCAGGTAATATATGTAATACCTCTTCAAATAACATTGCTCCTTTGAATATCTCTTCAACATAATCAACCACATGTATATTGGAATGAGTAAGACCTGTAGACCTAACATGAGTCATTGTCAGTTCATGTTGGTCATGCCCTCATTCCTCTCCAATCCATAAGCATATTTCCTATAAGGTTTCCACCTTTTTTCTAGCATTTGGACCATTTGGTAGACTGTAGCTTCCTATATTCATAGGGAAATTAGGCCATAGATTTTTACTACTCCCCGGAGGGAGAGTGGTCATACCGGTTCCCATGGTTTGATACACAATTTATTTGATCAATAAATGATCTGGGACAAAACCAGGTAGGATATGTGATCCAAAAATGAAGGTATTACTGATCAATTGCAAGTTAGTTTAATGTACTTTAGGAATCAGATCCATGGATGATTTTAGGGGATAAATTTCTCTCATGGGATAATTTTCCATGGTTTTTCCAAAACCGAGATTCTCTATTTTAAAAATTATTCGCCCAAATTCCATAGGATAAAATTATTTTACCTTAAAAATCGCCAAAATTTTATAAAAACTATAGTAAATCCTTATAAATTTGAATATTTTTACAAAAATATCGCCCAACATTTATAGTTGGCATATGAGGGATTAGTAAGATTTTCCAAGGTTTCTACATTTTAAAACAAATTTCCATCCTTAAAATCATCCCTGATCGGATCGATATGAATGCGAAATACATAAACTTATTATCTTGTTTGTGAAATATCAAATGTGACTTTTACTTGATGCTTATTAATGAATAAAGAGATTGGCCATTAATATCCATGCTGCAAAATGAAGAGAATAGAACAACAAAACAAAAATAGAAATAGAGACAAGAGGTTGATAACGGAGTTCACCAATCGTTGGCTACATCTTCGGGCCCGCTTCCAAGTGAAGGACCTCTTTATTGCTCTTTAAAATTCTCAAAGTTATCTTATAATGATCTTTGTTCTTACATTACATGCTTTATGTATGCTATGCAATACCTCCTTGCTCAGATTCATGCATGCACCATCAAAATACTCTCAACAACATGAGAAAAACGCCTCTCAAAACATGAGAAAAGGCCAAAGTTTACAAACTGCTCCTTCAAAAAACTTCATCAAAAAGTCTCCTACAAGATTCAAAAAGCCTGGTTCTTATATTTTTCAAGGCTCAGATGAGGAATCCCAAATTCCCTCAAGGTTTGGCCTCTTTCTGGGATCAAATTCCCCTTCAAATGGCCTCAAAATCCTCAAAAAACCAATTTGTGGGCTAAATATTAGTCAGAATCAATTAAAAATTACATAAACAGGCTTAAAAACCCACTTTTAGCTTTAGGATAAGGTTAATCCCCAAAAGGATGGGTGTGCACCCCCAAACAGGGTCACACAACACCATAAAATAGTGGGTTGGGAAATAGCCCCAAGCCCCTTCCACCCACATAGTAATATATTACAATTTAAATAAAATTAAATGCATCTTATTTAACAAGAGACATGTGGGGCATGTTGGTGTTAGTGATCTCCTTAAGGTTCTTGGATTGGTGGGTGGTCTTGGGTTCAAAACCCATGGACCCCCAAACATTTTTAACACTTGCCATTCGACCCTAACTGGGTGCCATGTGGCGGCCCATGTCTGGGCCACGTGGCACTTCTTCATTTGCTAGCAAAGTTCCACATGTCAACCTCTGAGTGGATATTCCATCCACATCTACCCAGTCAACTGCTACCACATGTCACACTGCCATTGGTCCAAGTCTGCATCATGAGGTGTCATTGGTGATGTCATGTTGTCCTCATGCTGACATCAACATTGAATTTTTGTCAGTCCTTTGACTTTTTAGTTGTTTGAGAAAATGGTCATAGTACGATAACTCTCACATACAACGTCCATTTGAGAAAGTAAATATATTGTCGGAATCAGCGTGACAAGCCGATCACAATGGAATTGGTTTCATCCAATTATGATAACTTTTATTTTTTGAGCATTTTATGAGCCTGGGGAGCCTCCTGGATCAATATATGGGGATCCAATACTTCCATACACTTGGATATAAGTAAAATATTTTCTATATACCAATATGCTATCCCTTTCATCCCGACCATGGCTTCATTTGATAGTTTTGTATTTTGGGAATCTAAGAAGGATAGTATGAAGGGGAGAAAGGAAAAATTAACATATATCATAGAATATTGTTTTGTAATTTATGTTCCATAGGTCAGAACAATAAACATGTATTAGAGGATTTTCTTGATCCCACCTCCATCTAAAATCAGGAAATTGCAGAGAAGAACAAATTGCATCAATTCAATATGCAGACATATAAAAGAAAGGATTACTCATACCTAGAATATTCTTTACGTTACAAAAGACATTGAATGTTATAATATCTTCCCAGTTGAAGACATTTCCTCTCTTCACAATTGTGTAGGCCATGGAAATCCATTCCATATGGAAATATAAACTCTTTTCTTCCCCATATAGCCTACTTATCATAAAAATCAACATCATGTAGGGTGTTTTAAAATCTTGGGTAGGAATCAACTATTTCCATTTTTTGAATGACCTATCTTCATATAACCACCGATCTTCCAGTAATTGAGTTGGGTCTTTATTATCTTCGGTGAATCCCTTTACAAATTCTTCATTGAGATAATTCACAGGTGCATGCAGGTGGTATTTGACACCAACATCTTTACGCCTCAATGATGCTATCTACCTCTCGAGTTTTCTTATGATCATGGTAGTTCTCATATCAAACTGTTTGAAACACCATTGGGATACCTCATTGTAAGGAAATAACACGGGACAAGGGGCTACGAGGTGAATACTTCTTTTATGTATATTTTGATATACTTCAACGTTCCATCCATCATAGGAGAAATCTGAAATGTTGAACACTGGATATATTTCTTCGTACTTCTAGAAACTATATTCTCTAGTGTGATAAGAAGTTTCTATCACTAATATGTCTCCTACGTTGGTCGAAGTTTTAGGCATGGAGACTGGAGTAGGAGCTACAAGATTCATGTATTTTTCGTGTGTTTGAACGAGTCATGATTTCCTTTTTGTATACTTCAAATAGCATAAAAAATACATCAATTCTTGGAATAAGAATAATAGTATAATAACAACACAAATTGAAACATTAGAATCCCTATGATTTTCCAAGTGGAAATGAAAATTACAGTATTCTCTCGACCAAATAACATAGAGTAGATAATCTTAACAAAATTGCAGGGAAAGGTAATGTGTTAAGAAGAATTTTAGAGTTATTACGTAGGTATTAAATTACCCTAACCTGTGTATTCAGTGATCTATGCATGATAACCAATTCATAGGAAAAAACATCACCTTTCTGTTAATACAATTTGAAGGTGTAGATCACCTAGATTCATGTATCATAGGTGTGAAGACTAACAGTCAAAATCACAAATTTTGAAGTGTTGTCAGAGATTCCTTTGTCAAAGGAGAAATATAGTCATGAAGTATTTTGAATCTGAGTAAAAAGGTATCAAGGAATATTCTAGAACATGCTTTGGGAAGTATAACAACACTATGATATACAAATTGATTCATTTCGTTATTCTATGCATTATTGGAACATTCACATTCGAAGGATAAAGTTGTTTAGTATCGTAGAAACTACGACAATGATTTGTCTAATGGGAAAGGTTATAGAGGTTGTTCATTGGATACAATAGTTTCTATCCCATTACTGATATGAAGGAAAACATATTGAGGAATATTCCTTCCTCAATAAACATACTAACAAAACGATCTCATTCATGAAAAAATAAAAACATCATATAAACAATGATTCGATGGACTAAACAACACATGCCATATGTTAGGGTGGTTTGTAATATGGGGCCATAATTGCATTGCACTCCCAGTATTCTGATGACCAATGATCAACTTCTACTGAATCCAGTATAACCACTTGAGGATTCATTGTGAATGTAAGTAATAGGAGGGAGGAGGCTTTCGTAGTGAGTTTCATCAAAATTAAAAATTCATCTATACGAAAAAGTATTCTAATGGAATCTATATTAAAAGATTGAAATAGAGTGAAATATAATTATGAGGAACATAAGAAAATGGATAAAAAAACTATTAATATTGTGAAGAAAGAAAAACAAGAAAAGGTAGAAGATATAAGTAATTGGAAAAGTTACCAAGTGTGGGTAGAAGAAATGTGCATCTTATTCCTTTTGTACTATTCACCTTCTTCATCATTGAAGATCATTACTTTATTACCATTGATTTTAATCTTGATGTAAATTTTTGAAAGGCCCTTCTTAATAGGTCTAGAATATAGATGATACTTAATAAATTTCAAATTCAAAATATAAAAATCATTTAAAACGTAGACATAATGATGATTATCTAGTTTTGACCCAACCTCCTATAAATGAAACCATCTCAAATCTAGATATGTGGAACACAAAGAGGGATCAATTCATAATGTGCAAACCTTTCTTTTGCATCTATTAACTGGGATGGTCCTAATTAGATATAATCTAGTTGAATGCAGTTCTAAGTGTCATTTTGAGTTCATTTTTTTCATAGATTTTCCAAGTACATACAAGCTATACGAACATAATTCCAAGTATTATTTTGAGCTCATTTTCTTCATATATTTAGAGGCAAAACCAATAATGGAGGATCATACAAGATGTGTGTAGATAGATCTTGATTGTATACCATCATATATCCATATTAACCTCGGATCTATCAAGCATCTAGAGGGATCAAATATCTTGAGGTGAAAACCTTTCTTAGAGTGTAAAACTTGAGGGAAGGTTAACGGTTTTCACCTTGAGATATTTGATCCCTCTCGGTGCTTGATAGATCCGAGGTTAAGATGGATTTATGTTGATTCCATTCATGGGTAGTCACACAAAATTTGTAGATAAATAACAATATGTGTATATATATGTGAAAGATTAATTTGATCATTTGAAATTTATTCAGTTACATCAATTTGTTGAGAATATAAAGAGTATGAATCAAAAGTATAGTGAATAATTTACATGAGGAATATGATAAATATAAAATGTAACAATTTATAATGATGGAAAATGTGATAATAATAGGATATAGTAAATTACAAATATTTACATAGTGATCAACCTCAATCTTTCTTCTTTTGTTTTTTTCTTTTCTAGGAGCACGATTTTCACATTTTATATATCTTATTATAATTGTTTTAATGTGAAAATACTAATAGATAAATAACAAAACCAAAAAATGTACATGATGTTGGAGCAAGAAATTTTGGGGTTTAGCACAGTAAATGAGTCAGAAGGGACCAAGGATAATGCACTCCAGAAAAGAAGGGAAATCAGTGTGAGAGAGGTAAAAGGAAGAAAAATGTCAAGAAAGAAGGGAAAACAATGTGACAGAGGGAAAAGGAAGCAACACACTAGGAAATAAGGAAGATCAACACAGAGTCAAAGCAAGGAAGGGTTTGATCAAATACCAACTGTGTGAAAGATAGTTAGAAAGTGGACAAGTGGATTCCACTTAGAATTAGGGTTTTGAATCATGATGTAAGAGTTTTTACCCATTTTGTAATGTAAATAGAGGATGTATGAGGTAGCTAGGGCATCATTGTGGTATCTTATCTTAGAGCTCGTGCATGAAGAACCTACTTTTGGATAAATTTTGAGTCTTAATTCAAAGTATTTGTTTAGTTGACAGTTGTAGATCTCAGATGGAGCCAATTTTGATATGTAACTGAGGGTCAGGTCACAAGCTGTGGATATTGTTGTGAAACTGGTTAGCCTCACCAGTACTCGGTCCATGATGTAATGCATGCAACACAGAAACTTTCTAATGAAGAATGATAATAATAATAAGAAGATCTTTGTGGACGTAGCCCAAGGGGGTGAACCACGGTAAAAATGGTGTCTCTATGTGTGTTGTGTTGATTTTATATGCTTTATGATGAATGAATGGATAGATGAATGCATATGTTAGATTTTGTTTACAACGTGAACTAGAATAATCATGCAGAACCAATGTTAGTAAATAGTAGATTCAATGAATGTTATGGTATGATGCATGTTAAAGTAAGAATAGAAGAAGAAAAACATCCCCAATCCCTTCCATGATTGTAGACACTTGGGTCATGAAATCACCCATAATCCATCTCATGTGAGACTGTGCTTTGCACTCTGTGCATAGTGTAGCCTTCTGGTTTACCAAATGGGCCAATGGTGAATAAGGTTTTGTTTGAGAAGTAAGGTAGAACCCGAGTCATCCCATAACATCGAACAAATGGTTATGTTGCCAGCTGGAACTTAAAGGAACAACCTGGAAGGGGTTTGATGAAGATAATGCAGTGTTAAGAGGGGATGTTTAGGCCATGGAATCCTATGAAGAAAGAGACTAAAATATGGTTGGAGACAACGCAAATAGAGTTTGTGCAAAAAGATAACAAAAGTTCCAAATATACATCGCTCCAGTATCTGAAGAGGTATGTGTTTACTGATTTGCATGAGGCATATTTTTGTTATTTTTCAGATTTATTACATGAGTGTTTATTGAGTTTGAAGTATACCCATTTGACTAATCAGATTAGGCCAGTAGAATGGACAGCTTAGAACATTGTGCAATTAGAAAGGGTTAATAATAAATTCATGTGCGTAGTGGATTTTGGTTAGACAATATTACTACAGGGTTTATTACTGAATTGTTTGTCGATACAACAGAGTCATATACTATTGCAGAGTAGGATTTCTTGAAGGGACCCAGAGGGAGGTACATCAAGTCTCTTTACACATCGATTAAGATCTTATTGCATGATAAATGCATGATGACCATGGAATCATACAACTAAATGACTCTGCATGCATGGGGGAACTGGGGGAAGCACTAAGGAAGATCTCATATATGGATAGGGGTCTATATGGAGGAAAAAATAAGGAAGCAATGGACCCTATAATGATGGATGAGGAACAAATCAGGGAAATAATAAGGAAAACATTGTTGGTTGTGGAGCTTGATTATCTTCCTGATTCAAAGGTATTTTTTTTCAGCCGTGGTTATACCCCATGAATAATTTACACCCCAGAGGAATGTACACTCCTCCACGTGGGGGAGTGCAGAGGGGTGTTACCCCCTCTACGGGGTCTAGGGGAAAGTAGGCCCCCGAAGGAAAAATTGCCTTATAAATTTATATTGTAATTTCATTGTAAATCTAGATCATTCATTATAAGGTCGCATATCTAACGATAGAAGTTATGTTAGGGTTTTTATCCCTAAAAGGAAACCCTCTTTTATGAGGGAAATGTATTGCGACTATGTATCATTGTGAATATTGTATTCTGAGATAAGAGACTATGAGAGAAAGAAGAGGAAGTTACAGTGGGTTTAATGTAGGTTGTATCCCTTCAATTGTTGGCTAATAATAAAGGAAGGACTTGGCAATTTCTATCGTGGATGTAGCCCACACTTGGTGAACCAAATATATCTGTGTCTCTATTGTATTGTGTATCTTATGTGTTTTATTTTTGCATTTGTTTTCTTTTATTTCTTTGTGATCCTGTTTTTCTAACAATTGGTATTAGAGAGAAATGTAACTCGAAGGAAAATAGGGTTCCTGGTTCAAGTGGGAGAAATGGAGGAAGATGGAAAGTTTAGGGTCGATAAATTTAACAACCAAAACTACAAGTTATGGAAGATGTAGATGGAATATTATTTATATCAGAAGGATCTATTCCTACCATTGGGTGGAATAACAAAGATGTCGATGACCATGAAGGACGAAGAATGGGAGGTTCTTGATAGAAAGGCACTAGGAACAATACAAATGATCCTGGTAATGTCAGTGGATTTCAATATTTCTAAAGAAAAGAAAATGAAGGAGTTGATGGATGCATTGGCTAAAGTGTATGAAAAAACCTCGGCGTCCAATAAGGTATTTTTGATTATTTCATATGAAGATGTCAAACGGTGGGTCTATTGTAGATCATTTAAATGAATTTAATACGGTTATTAATCAACTAAGTTCTATAAAATTGGACTTTTATGATGAGGTCAGTGCTCTTCTAATATTGTGCTCATTTCCAGAAAGTTGGAATGGTTTGGTCATGGCTATAAGTAACTCGGTCTCTGGTTCAAAAACTTTCAAATTTGATG
>JASDQU010278444.1:1091-14860 GCA_032191745.1 Picea mariana | reverse complement strand
AGAAAAATCTAAGGTTCAAGCAGTGGAAGATCACATTGAGAATCAACAACAAGTTCTCCAAATCTTAAAGGACAACTTGACCATGGCACAGAATCGCATGAAACAACAAGCAGATCAACATCGTAGTGAAAGAAGTTTTGAAGTAGGGGATTGGGTAGTTTTAAGACTACAACCATACAAACAGATGTCCCTCAAGCAAGCCAAGAAGGATAATAAATTATCACCAAATTACTATGGACCTCATAAGGTGTTGCAAAAGATTGGTACTATAGCATACAAATTGGAGCTGCCTGCATCTTCACGAGTACACCCAATTTTCCATGTTTCATGCTTAAAGAAGGTTATTGGTGACAAGATCCCAGTTCAAACTATATTCCCAGAACTTGACGAGGAAGGAAAAATCATATTGGAGCCTGAAGCCATCACTAACACAAGAATTCACCAAATGAGGAATATATTCATTTCAGTATCTCATTAAATGGAGGAAACTACTGGATAAAGATTCCACTTGGGAAGATGAGTCTTTTATACAAAAGCATCCAGAGTTACTCAAGTGTTGCGGACAACACTTGTCTCAAGGGGAGGGGCATGTTAAGCCCTAATATTGTCTCATTACCCCTTAATTGGGTCATATTATATTAGTAATGTTATTTTATTTATGTCGGCTTTAGGCCATTAGTTGTAATTATACCTCCTAGTCTCCTATATATACCAAGGAGACATTTTCATTTTGAATCATATGGTACTTGAAAATTTAAGTAGGGTAAAAGGAGGTTGCACCCTCGAAGAGGCTTATTATCTGAAATTATCTCCTTTTCAAGGCATTGAGTACTTTTTCTGAAGTTTTTCTATGCTATATTGATATTTGGTTCTTAACACCCTTTACCCAAATGGAGGTTAGTCCCAGCTCGGGGGTGATTCACTGTTGAGAGTGATGAACAATGTGGTCTAACACTGGGATGTCCATGGAAGGTATTCATGTAGTTGGTGACATCCTTACCAAGATAAGTGCCAATTGTGTGATAAATTTACAGGTTGCATTGTTATTACGTGCTTATTTTTATGGGTTATCATATGTGCGGTTATAACTGTGTTTATTTTTATGGGTGTTTCCTGTATATGTTGCATGTATATGTTTATTGTTATTTTAGTGTGAATCCATGTATTTATAGATGTATTTTTCTGTTTAAGTTTTATATATAATGCTTTCGCAAGAGTTCTGTGTGTATATATTTTAATTGCATGTAGTTTGAAAAACAATTATGGGGCATAGCTTAGTTGGATACTGGCTATGTTACAGTATGTTCCGTAGAGAGAACGTAATAGTTCTCTTTCATAGTGTGGCCCAACATGGATGGATGGGGATGTTACACATAGTATCTAGAAATTTGGTTTATGTCAAGCATGCCATCACACCATTATTGTGATACCCCCTCTACATCTTCACCACTTGAAGATAACCACACAGTGCCAATCACCAATGTTACTCCCCTGGATCCCCTATATTCTCGCATGTTCCACTGCGACGAAGATATCCTTGAGGAAATAACTACACCTGATTTCCCATGGAATGCGATCCATTATAGAGAACTTTTTCTCTCATTTGAATCCTTTGACCCTGTTAGCCAAGGCTCCATATGTGTAATTGAAAAAGAGGATTTCATCCCCTCATGGCATATAGACTGGTTCAACAACCCTATCCCTGCCCTTAATGATTTTGAAGAAGGAAACATGGCCAACATTTCCCCCACTGTAAAAATTGACATCTCCTTCAAACCAGGAACCATAGAGGAAATCACCATTGGTGTTGCATGCTCCCCTGAAGAACTTATAGATTGCAATTCTCTCTTCTAGGAATACCGAGACATTTTTTCCTGGTCATACATAGAGATGCCTAGCCTTGATCCTTTTATTTTCGAACATTGTATGGACACATGGCCTGATATCACACCTATACATCAAAAGCAATGCTCACTGCACCCATCCAAAGTAGCAGCCATCAAATCCAAAATCAACAAACTACACGCTTCCAGGTTCATATACCCCATCGCATACAAATCATGGGTCTCCAACCCCATCCCTATTAACAAAAACTAGGGCACCATTCGCGTCTGCACCAACTTTCGCGATCTCAACCATGCTTCTCCCAAAGAAAACTTCCCTATGCCTTTCATCGACCAAATTATCGATGACTATGCCGGTCATGAGGCCTTGTCCTTCATGGATAGATTATCTATTTACAATCAAATACATATCCACCCAACAAATCAGTATAAAACAACATTTAGCACCCCATGGGGTACATTTGCGTATCATTTCATGCCTTTTGGAATCAGAAACAACGGTGCGACATTCCAATGAGCCATGACCTATGTTTTCCATGATCTCTCTCACATAATCCTGGCTTACTTGAATGACCTCACCACTCAATCCAAGAAACACACTCAACATCTAGATGACTTATGAGTTGTCTTCCAATGGTGTTGTCAGTACAATATTTGCTTGAACCCCCTCAACTGTCTATTCTGCATCACCTTTGGATGCCTCCTTGGGTTCATCGTTTCCCAACACAACATCACAATGGATCCCCTCAAGGTCCAATCCATTACAAAAATTACACCACCTTGGAATTTGCACCAACTGCAGAGCCTAAAAGGAAAAGACAACTTTTTACGACAGTTTGTCCCACATTATGCCACTCTTGCGCATGGTTTCCTTCGCTTGTTGCATCACAATATCCCATTCGAATGGGATGAACATGGACAAAGTGCTTTTGATGATCTAAAAGAGGTGCTCTTCAAGGCTGCTTTGATTATTCCACCTGACTATGATCGTGACTACATCCTCTACTTATCGGCCTCAGTCGTCTCAGTAGAAGAAGTTCTTCTACAGCTAGGGGATGATGGCCATGAGCATGTTATTTACGACATTAGTAAAAATCTTTCAGGACCACCCTTGAAGTAAAATGATGAATAGAAGCACGCCCTCGTAGTTCTGCTCACAGTCCAAAAATTGTGTCATTATATCTTGCTTCGCACTACCAAATTTGTGGCAGATTCCAAACCCATGCAGTACTTTCTTAGTTGATAGAAAATTAATGGTAAGTTTTCCTGATGGATCATCATCCTTCAAGAGTACGACCTAGAGTTTTCAACTCCCAAAATCAAGAAAGCATTCATTCTCTCCAAACTCATCATGTCGTTTCCATCAGATGCTACAAGTTCACCCATCAATATGGATTTTCCCGACGAACACCTATTCTACATCCCCTCGGATGACCCCTGGTATGGTGACCTTCTCGTCTACCTTCATACACAAGAGTTTGGGTCTCACCTGTCTCGAGACGATCATCGGTGAATTCATCATCAGGGCCCTCGCTACCTCCTCATTGATGAATTTTTGTATCGACGTGGGGTCGACACCATACTCCGTCGATGTTTGACCATCGATGAAGTAGAAAGAGTCTTGAATGATTTCCATAGTGGCGCATGCGGTGGCCACCTCTCCTAAATGTCCACTGCCCAAAAAATCATTTGAGTAGACTACTTCTGGCCCACATTGTTTCATGACTGCATCCATGCTATGAAGCGATGTGACAAGTGCCATATTTATGCCAAAAAAGCACAAGAGTGCCACCTTCTCTTCTACAACCAGTCATCACTACTGACCCCTTTGCAAATGGGGCATAGACTTAATTACTTGCAATCCTCCATCTAGCAATGGACACAAGTACATTGTCATGGTAGTCAAATACTTCACCAAATGGGCCGAATCCATGCCTACCTTCAACAACACCATTGACACTGAAACACGTTGTTTCTTTAATCACATCATTTCCCGCTTCAGAGTACCCCTACAACTAGTCTCCGATCATGGAAAGCACTTTGAGAATGATATCTTCATCGAACTTTCCTCAAATATGATCTTCTCCCATGAGTTTTACTCCCCATACTACCCTCGGTCCATCAGACAGGTAGAGGTGGTCAACAAGGTCCTCAAAACCATGTTGCAACACACTGTTAACAAACATAAGACCAATTGGAATCATATGTTTTTTTCAGCACTATGGGCTTATTGCATGGCAATTAAAATTACCGTTGGTTTTACAACATTTCATCTTGTCCATGGGGTTGAAGAAACTCTCCCCATCGAGTGAGAAATTCCCGCATTACGCACCACTATCAAGCTATTACTTGACACTGCTCCAATGGAGCAACACTTGTTGATCTTAGAGTCGCTGGATGAAGATCGTCGGTCTTCATTACATAACAATGAGGCAACCAAAAAATGATTGAAGTTCACCTTTGACCGCCATGTCATCCTTCACTCATTTAATGAAGGAGACCTCGTCCTTGCCTACGATATCGCTGACGATACCATCGACCATGGAAAATTTGAATCATTATGGCATGGACCCTACATCATCCAACACTGCCTCCCTAAATGTGCATACATCCTGGACTCTTGTAAAGGCTACCCTCTCAAAGAAACCATCAATGGGTTGTACTTAAAGAAATTTTACACCTGAGCGTAGTCATTCTACACTAGGCTTTTTCTTGTTGTACACGCTTTGTAGAGTTTTTAATCTTCTTTTCTCTCCATGACTTATGTTTGATCTACCATTTGTGTTATTGACATATGCCTCCTCCATTGTCCTACCACATCAGTTACACTAACGGAGCTAGCCGATGGACACAAAATCTCACTTCGGCCGCTTGGGCCCTCTATACCCCCTCACATGAACTGCTCCACTCCAGTGGCATATATTTGGGCTCAACAATCAACAACCAAGAAGAATACACACTTGTCATTGGCCTCCTAGACGATGCCTATCACTTCCATATTTGTCACCTTAGTGTCTTATTAGGTTCCTATATTGTTGTCCTATAACTCAACAATGTGTACCATGTCCGCGATCCTTTCCTCTTCCACAAATACCTGCAAGTTAGAATCTTATCTCGACAGTTTGATTCAATCAAATTTACACATATTCCACAAAAATTTAATCAAATAGCAGATAATATGGCTAACCTAGTGTTAGATTTGCATTTATCACATCAAGACACAATCACACATGCATAACTCATCAAAACTATGTCACAACATATAGATTAGACATCATAAAAAGCATCAAAAAAACATCATCATATTTGAACATCAAAAATATCCCAAAAATGTATATCCATATATATATATATCGATCAATGTGCCATCAATTTTTACAAAAAAAAAATAGTACAACATGTACATCACCTGTAGGTAGGTGAACCCCCTCATCCCTATAGGTACAAAATAGGTGTCACACTACCCTGTATAAAATGGGCTCGTAGGCCTATATAAATGAAAAAAAATCCAACCAAGAGCACTCATGGTGCCTCTAGACCACCACCACTAGGTCCTCTATATGGCGGAGGTGCCCCACCAACTGGGGCACTCCAAGTCTAGGAGGCAGTCGCCTAGTCATCGTTGCCCATGCTATATCTGCTCTGTGGATCAGGGTTTGCAACTCCGCCAGAAGGCCCACACACTGCTCTAAGAATCCCTCATCCTGGACCTAAGTCCACGTTCCCTCAAGCACTCCCTGTAGCACCACTTCCATCTAGCGGCAGAAATACTCAAACACCCCGTTGACCTCTCCCTGTGATGCATTTGATGACCCTTCACTGGGGTCATCGAATCTGCATCTCCTACCCACCCTCACATCATCAATTGGACTTGCACTAGCCTCATCCCTATGATGCCTCTCTCCTACCCATGGTGGTCTCACTGGCCCCTGACGAGACAACACTCTAACTAGATCCACCTCTTGGCCTTGTGGCATAGACCCCCGACCCTTAGGCCAAGATCCGCATAAGATCATTCTAAATCTTCCCCTAGTTCTGATTGACTCTTTGGTTTCCCCACAAGGAATACCACACACACAAACAAGGATATTCCACAGGTCCTTCTGAGTTATGCCTACGTGATCAAACATCGATGGTAACTCCAGAATCGACCAATAAATGTGATCAGGGATTTTTCCCTTTCAAGATTTCATATTTCATGATTTCGTGAATCCTGTTGTCAAGCCCCTTGTCTCTTCAACCTCCAAAACCCAAAATGTCAACGAGGGTTTAATCCTTCAATACACTGAACACACGCCTCTACTTGCCACTTATTTCAACTTTTCAGGACTTGAGTGATCAACCAACACTTGTTCCTCTTCCCTTACGATTTCCCAGTTTCTGAAATTTCCCCTTTTTGGTGAAATCGATGGTCTTTCGGGACTTTCACCGAAGCTCGACTACCTCTTTCAGCGTCCATCACATGTATCCTCTGACTGGTGCTTAGGACCCACCTTTCAATTTTTTCCTTTTCACGATTTCGGGAGTTGCATTGACATGCAACTCTGTTGCTTGACCCCCAAAACCCCGAAACACGATTGGGCTCACAGCTATTGTCCTTCAATGTTTTTGGGAATTTTTCCTTTCACTCTTCGGGATTTCGCAACTTGCGAGATCCACAACAGAAAGGTTACTCACCTCCCAAAAATCTGATCTCTGAATTCTCGAAACCTCGCCTCCAACGTGATCTACGACTGAGATCCTCCACAATCCAACGACTCTGGATCTTTCGACTTTTCATGAACTGTGAGTATGAAACTCTTGATTCCAAATCACTGCCTTCTCGGGTTCGCAAACCCCGAAATGCTGAAATGTCAAAACGCCACTTCAAAAATACTTTGCATTTCGCGACTTCGAGATTTTTAGTGTAAACTACCCAAATCCTTGTCAACGGAAATGCCAAAATGCCAATCCTTGAAATGTAAAAATGATCTTCAAGGATACTTCGCATCTCACAACTTCAGGCTTTTCAAGGCACTATGTCCCGATCCTTTATCAACATAACTTCTGATATGCCGAATTCTGAAATACTGAAAATCTGAAATGATCAAATGGCTCAACTGACCAAAATAAATGGTCCACATTGATTCTTGAAACCAAAGTGATGGTTCACCCAACTCCTAACCACCTTGCTGCTTCATTGGATCCTACGGTCCCCGCGATTTTGCGAGTTCTCCTCAGAGAATTCTGACCACCCGATTCACTCCTCCGTGACTTCTGTGAGACGAATCAATGTTTTGCCTCCTGAACTTCTTTCTTATGAGATGCTTTCGACTTTCATCTCCCTTTGAAAACTTCAAAGGTACTATCCCTCCTGTTATCTCACTTGTAAACTTAAGTCTCCAAGAGAGATCTTGCTCGCACTCCTTGCGGCAATCCTTCAAATAACCTATGCTTATTTGAGCCCCCGACTCTGTGCACTCTTTGAAACAATAGTCCTTCTAGATTTATAAAATCCAAGGCTTCAATCTGGCCTGCGCACACCTTGCAAGGCTCTGTGCTTCACCTGCACTTCTGTTGGTATGAAAACAATGGTATCTCTCTTGAGCTTTCTGAGATAAAACTCAGACTCTTGTCAATGCACACCTTGCAGACGTTTCATTGCACTCCTTGCAAAAACTCTCAGGAATAGAAACAATTGAAACTCATTCTTCTCCTCTCTCAGACTTCATACACTTAACATGAAATCACACATTCAACACAACATTGAAACAAATGCATAAATAGAGAGAATAAAACCAACTATAAACATATCATTCAGCAAATGTAAACAGTAAGCATCATAATACCATGAATATTGAGTCAAAGCTTCATATATTAACTCAAGTGCTTCTGTACATGGTTTCTTCTCTACAACTCTCTACTACAACTCTCAATGATGATAACGTTACAATGATACAGGGGTGTGGGTGTCTATATATGTTTTCCCTCCTACACTTCTAAATTGTCTAATGTACAAATTAAAATCTACCTACTTTCATTAATTACATATAAATGCCTTTACATTCTATAGATGAGATCAGTGCTCAAGATTTTTTTACAACATATAAGATATAAATGTAAGTATGCTTCCCCAACTATCACATTAATATCCACTTCATTAATTTTTCAAAACATTTCAAAAACATGCGCTGCTGCTTTTCTAGCTGTCTTCCACCTTTTATGTTGCTTGCTTGGTTGGCTGCTTACGATGCTCCTGCATCATACTCCCTCACTTGAAAATTTTCATGAACTCTTGTTCATGAGCTATTGCATGGTCTGTCCATGCTTTTGAATTTCTATTTCATCCTCCCAACTAGCATCTTCAATTGGATGTCAATTCCATTTGACCAATCACTCAAAATACTCTTTTCTCCTGGTCTTTTTGCTAATCCTTTTGTCAATTATGCTTTCCATCTGTCGTTTTTCAGCTACAATCATTTTTTTTGTCCACTGTACCTCTCTCTATTCCTCCTCTACTCCTTCTTTAGCTCTGTAAGGGTACAAATCTGCAACATTCAATATTGGTGATATTCTGACCCCATCGGGTAATTCAATCTCATATTCATTTGCCCCAAATCTCCTTATGACCTTGCACGGTTCGATATTTTTCATCTTCAGTTTGTTATATGTTCCCCTTGGGAACCTTTCCTTCCTCAGATGCACAAGAATCAAATCACCAACTTCAAATTGAAGTTCTTGCCTGTGTTGATCTTCTCTCCGCTTGCATTCTTGACTTGAAATCTGCAATCTCTCATTGACTCGGCTGTGAAGCTCCCTCATTCCTTCTGCAAAGTCTTCTGCACCAACACTCCTGAATTTAGCTTGTTTCGAATATTTCAATTCAGAAACTTCCCTTGGCTGCATTCCATATACAATCTGGAATGGAATCTGTCCCATGCTTCTGTTGAGTGAATCATTGTAAGTGAATTCCTCCTGTGGTAGAATGTGATCCCACTGATTGTGGTGTTCAGTCACTAAGCTCCTCAAAAAATCTCCCAAGATTTTGTTCACGACTTCTGTCTGCCCATCCATCTGAGGATGATATGCTGAGCTAAAGGACAAACTTGTCCCCAACTTCCTCCATAAGGTCCTCCAGAAATGTCCCACGAACTTGGTATCTCGATCAGAAATGATACTCTTTGGCAAGTCGTGAAGTCTAATGACTTCTTTGAAAAATAGGTTCGCAATATGAGTTGCGTCACTGGTTTTATGGCATGGTATGAAATGTGCCATTTTTGAAAATCGGTCAACTACCACAAAGATTGAATCATAACCTCTCTGTGTTCTTGGCAGTCCCAATATAAAATGCATGTTCACTGCGTCCCACGGCCTTTCATGTATGGGCAATGGTTGATATAACCCTGTGTTCTGCCTTTTTCCTTTCGTGTGCTAACAAATTTTGCATCGATCGATGAATTTCTTGACATATGTTCTCATCCTTGGCCAATAATATGAGCCATTCAACTTTGAGAATGTCTTGTCATGAACAAAATGTTTGGCCAATACTCCACTGTGTTTTTCCTTCATTAGATTCTGCCTCATGGAGCATTTTGGAATAGATAGCTAACTTCCTCTGAACAATAATCCATCCTAGATCATGTATTCAGTCCATTGGCTTCTATCCCCAAGAATTGGATTCTCAGATGCTTTATATGCCTCCTTGAAATTTGGATCATCTCTGTACATTTATTTGAGGTTATCAAAACCCAAAGTCTTGACTTTCCTACATAATCAAACATTTCCTGCTCAAAGCATCAACAACTTTGTTAGTAGTCCCAGAAATATGCTTAATCACAAAAGTAAAATTTTTCATGTATTCAACCCATTTAGCATTCTTTTGGTTCAACTTCTCCTGTTGAGTCACGAATTGTAAAGCGTGATTATCGCTATACATAACAAAATCCTTGGGAACCAAATAGTGTCTCCATTTCTTCAATGCTTGTATAACTGCATAGAATTCTTTGTCATATGTGGAGTACTTAATTTTCGCTTCATTTAGTTTCTCACTGAAATATGCATCCGGCCTATCATCTTGTCTCAAGACTGCTCCAATTGCAAATCCACTCGCATCACACCTAACCTGGAATGTTTTGTTAAAATCTGGCAAAACTAGAATTGGTTGCTCAGTGATCTTCTTCTTCAGCAAATTGAAACTCTTCTCTGCTTCCTCCGTCCAGTGAAAAGATTTATGTCTTTTCTTCACCATATCCATCATTGGTGCACTAATTCCACTGAAGTTTCAGATGAATTTCCTGCAGAAGCTAGCCAAGCCATGGAAGCTTCGAACTTCAAATACACTCTTCAGCGATGGCCAATTATTAATCACCTTTATCTTTTTTGGATCCATTTTCAGTTCATTTGCAGAGATAACAAAACCCAAATAAATGAGTTTTGTCCTCATAAATGATGATTTCTTCATATTAATCAGCAATTTCTCCTACTGTAATCTCCTCATTACTGAAACTAAGTGCTTTAAGTGTTCTGCTTCGGTTTTGTGAAAATTAATATATCATCAAGATATACAACGATGAATTTCCCAATGAAATCCTTTAGGATTTCATTCATCAACCTCATGAAAGTACTGGGCACAATCATTAAGACAAATGGCATGACAATCCATTCATATAGCCCCTCATTTGTCTTCAATGTTGTCTTCCATTCATCACCTTCTCTCATGCGAATTTGATGATACCCACTTTTGAAACCAAGTTTTGAAAAGAACCTTGCTCCACTCAAGCAATCCATCAAGTCATCCATCCTTGGAAATGGAAATTTGTATCTAATGGTAATCTTATTGATCGCCCTTGAGTATGTACACATTCTCCAACCTCCATCTTTCTTTGGGCTGAGCACTGTTGGAACAACGCATGGACTCAAGCTTTCTCGAATCAATCCTTTGTCCATTAAGTCTTGGACCTATCTCTTAACTTCTTCATTTTCCTGCGGCGTCAACCTGTATGTGGCTTTGTTTAGTAAACTGGCTCTAGGTATAAGATTGATATGATGGCTTATATTCCTGATAGGTGGCAACTAACAAGGTAGTTCATCCACTACTATATCATAAAAATCTCCTAGCAGTTCTTGGATTTCTTCTGGTAGATCATCTATTCTTGTACTAATCAAAATAATTCTAGGATTCCTAACCACAACAAATTACGTGTCTTCCTTCTTATTAACCTCATCAAGAAGTTCCTTCCCACTCATGAGAAGTACAGTGTTGCTCATCTCTGTTTTCATCTCTTTATCCTTGATTGGAAACAACATGTGAGTCCTACCATTTTTCTCCAAGGTGTATGTGTTCTTTCTCCCATCATCAACCACGTTTCTATCATATTGCCATGGTCTACCCAATAATAGATGACAAAAATCCATGGGAATGACATCACATAATATTTCATCTTTATATCCTCCTATTTTAAATTCAACTAAGCATTGTTTAGTGACATTTACCTGATGTCTTTTTTGTAGCCACGAAACTATGTATGGGCTTGGATGTACAATAGTTTCCAGCTCCAACTTTTCTACCATCTCCATAGATACAAGATTGTCTGTGCTACCGCTGTCCACTATGACCTTGCATACTTTGTCTTTGATTTTTCAAGCAGTCCGAAACAGACTGTTTCTTTGGGATAGGTTCTCTACCTCCTTCTCCGGCTTCAAGAGAACTTTCCTCATCATTAAGGATCTTCCACCCTCAGTGTCTTCTGCCTCAACATTCCATCCTTGAGATTTTACAATGTGAGTTTCACCACCATATTTTTTGTTATCTGGACACTCATAGGTTTATGTCCGATCTTTCCACAGACAAAGCATTTTGCTTCACCGCCTCTGCCTCTTCCTCTTCCTTAGGCTCAAGGAAAAGTATTTCTATAAACATACTGCCTTCCTTGTGAGCTTCCTCCTCTTTCAAGTTGAGTTTGAGGTTTCTTTCCCTCTTCTTTAGGTTTCTAAGTTCTATCATGGGTAATCGTTTTGCCTCTGGCTTGACTTCTACCTCGACCTTTTTTACCTTGCTTCCAGCTTAGCTTCTGTTCATCTTTCAAAGCCATTTGATAAGCATCTTCCACAGCCCAACTGGTAATCATGCTCATATCATCTTGAATGTCATATCGTAGACCATTCATGTACTTGGAAAATCTTTCATCATTTCTTTCCCGATGACCTGCTCTGATGTTTATCTTGTAGAATTCTTCAGTGTATTCCTTTACTGACATCAACTTGTGTCTCAAATTATTCATCCTTTGAAATAGAGTGATTTGATAATCCTTGGGTATAAATTTGTCTTTCGTACTTGCAACCATTATATCCTAGCTTTTGATTTTCTTCTTGCCTTTGCAGCGTTTGTCAGCCTGCAGTTCATCCCACCATAGTGCTCCATGCCCTTTAAGTCTGGTAATGGCATGTTTAACTTTATTATCTTCCTTAACATCCTCATAGTCGAAGCATTTTTCTAGAGCTCTAATACAATCTAGAATCTCTTCAACATCCAAGTTTCCCTCATACATTGGAATGTCCATTTTTTCTCTAGCACCTATCCTTGCAACAACCCTGAATAGGCATTCATCCATAGCATCTTTGACTGCAACTTATTCTCCTTTGTTTCCAGCTTAATTTTCACTTCCAGCCTCACTAATATCCCCAGCGTCAACTGTGCACCTATGTGTTGTCTCCATGGCATTAAGCCTGGCACGTAACTCACACATTTATCTTTCTCTTGCTAGATCAGGCATTGGCATTGGCCTGTCTCTTCTTCTCGGTGGCATGGCTATAAAATGTTCCCCCTTCTCTTTGCTACATAAATCAAAGAATATGTTTTGAGCTCTGATACCACAACTAGTGCATATCAGACTATTCCTTTTCCTCTAGCTCCCTTTGCCTAAAATATACAGACACAATCATGCTCTGATACCACAACTGGCACAGACCCCTGACCCTTGGGCCAAGATCCATGCAGGATTGTTCTAAATCTTCTCCTGAGTCTAATTGATTCTTTGGTTTCCCCATAGGGAATACCGCACACAAAAACATGTGTATTCCATAGGTCCTTTTGAGTTATTCCTACGTGATCAAACACCGACGGTAACTCCACAACCGACCAACAAATGTGATCAGGGATTTTTCCCTTTCGTGATTTCGGATTTCACGATTTCATGAATCCTGTTGTCGATCCCCTTATCTCTTCAACTTTTGAAACTCGAAACGTCAACGAGGGTTGACTCCTTCAATGCGTTGAACACACACTTTTGGTTTCCACTTATTTCATCTTTTTGGGACTTGAGTGATCGACCAACACTCGTTCCTCTTCCCTTATGATTTCTTGGTTTCTGAAATTTCCCCTTTTTGGTGAAATCGATGTTCTTTCAGGACTTTTGTCAAAGCTCGACCACCTCTTTCAGCTTCTGTCACACATATCCTCGGACTGGTGCTTAGGACCCACCTTTCAGCTTTTTCTTTTTCGCGATTTTGGGAGTTGCATTGACATCCAACTCTGTTGCTTGACCCCTGGAACTCTGAAACTCGATTGGGCCTGTTGAAACAGAACTTAAATTTTTATTTTATGAACAAAATTTTTGGTATCCTAGAGTCTTTGGACTATTAAAATCTTTATAAAACAAAGCTTTTCAGATCTAATGAATTCGAAATACACTTGAGGTTTATTCTTGGAAAAAGAATGATTGAAAATTAATCAATGAATGCTCCAAATACTGTTCCGAATAATATTCAAAACGAACCGTAATGATAGAACTTAACAATTTTAAAACCATATCGGGATATCGGGGTTCTCTATTTGGTAATAACAAATCTCAATGCATATAAAGTCACGAAACCCTGATCCCCGATTTCCCGATACGTTAATACGTGATTAATCCATCTTTAATTTGATTATCGTTTTAAAATGAGTTT
>JASDQU010278443.1:0-14860 GCA_032191745.1 Picea mariana | reverse complement strand
AAGGAAAAATTGTTGGTAAATTTGAAGAAATGTTCTTTTATGAAAACATAAGTTATATATTTGGTATTTCTAATCTCTTCAAGTGAGTTGAAGATGGATCGAGAAAAGGTGAGGGAAATAAGAGAATGACCTTCTCTAGGAAGCGTGTTTGAAGTAAGGAATTTTCATGGGTTGGTAAGTTTTTATATGAAATTCATCAGGAATTTCAATAGTATTTGTGAAGCCATTTTGGATACCATAAAGAAGGAGCATAGATATTTTAATTGGATAGAAGAAGATGAGAAAGGATTTTGAGTGTTGAAAGAATAGGTAACAAAACAATCTATTCTAGTTTTTCCAGACTTTAAGAAGACTTTTCAGGTTAAATGTGATGCAAGTGAAGTAGCCATTGGCGTAGTTTTAATTCAAGAAAATAAGAATTTTTCTTATTTCAAACATCGAAACGTCGACGACAAGCTGTCAATGGCACTGTGGTTCTTCTGACAAATTCTAAACAATTCTCTCACCACAGAAACCTAAATGAGCAAGCTAAATGATGTTAATAAAAAATATTCAACCTATGACAAGGAATTTTATGCTATGATCCAAGCCTTAAAAAAGTGGAGGCATTATCTTATCCAGAATGAGTTTTTCTTATTTATTGACAACCATGCTTTGTAGTTTATAACTAGACAAAAGAAATTGAACCAGAGACATTCCAAATGGGTAGAATTCATGCATAATTTTTCTTTTGTTATTAAACATATTAGTGGAAGTGCTAACAAAATTTCAGATGCTTTGAGGAGGAGATGTTTGATCTTGCAGTAAGTTAAAGTGAAGATCTTGGGATTTGAACACCTCAAGCAGAGGTATCAAGAAGACCCATACTTCAAAGAAACTTATGAAGCATGTGATAACCCTTTGCTAATGGAAAAAAGTAAATGGATGGTGTATTTGATCCAAGAAGGATTGTTGTTCAAAGGGAGATGATTGTGTATTCTAAAATGCTCAATGAGGGACAATTTGTTGAAGGAGAAACATAGTGGACGATTGGTTGGACATTTCAGCCATGATAAAACATATGCACAGTCGAAATCTTGATACTTTTGGCCAAGCATGAAGTCTGATGTTAATAAGTTTGTGGACAGATGAAAAATCTGCCAATATGCTAAAGGAAAGAAACAAAACACTAGATTGTATCAAACATTTCCTATTCCAGACAGGCCATGGGATGTTATAAGCATGTACTTTCTTTTTGGATTTCCAAGAACCCAGAGAAGAAATGATTCTATATTTTTGGTAGTTGAGATATTTTAAAAAATAGCACATTTTATGCCATGTTATAAAACCAGTGATGATACCCATATAGAAAATTTGTTTTTCAAGGATATTGTGATATTGCATGGCTTGCCCAAAATTATAGTCTCAGACAGAGATACTAAATTTGTGGAAAATTTTTGGAGGACCTTATGGAAGAAGCTAGGGACAATTTTGTCTTTCAGTTCAACATATCATCCTCAAACAAATGGACAAATTGAGGTAGTAAATTAAAGCTTAGGAAAACTGTTAAGGAGTTTGGTCACTGAACATAACAAACAGTGGGATACAATTTTTCCCCAAGAAGATTTTGCATATAACGACTCACCGAATAGGAGTACTGGTAAGAGCCCATTCCAGATAGTCTATGGGATCCATCCAAGAGGAATTTCAGATTTGAGAGAATTGATACGAGATGAATTTGAAAGTGTAGGAGCATATTACTTTACTAAAGAGATGTAGAAGTTTCATGAGCCAATTAAGGGGCATCCACAGGATAGCAACCACAAATACAAAAACAGTGTAGACCAAAAAAGAAGAGAAGTTAATTTTGAAATTGGAGCTCATGTCTTAGAACACCCAAGGAAGGAAATATTTCTGAAAGGGAAATATAACAAGTTGAAGATGAAGAAGATTTGGACCTTGTAATATCCTAATAAAATTTGCTACAAATGCTTATGAGATTGAATTTCCATAGGACATTAGAATATCACCAATATTCAATTTAGCAAACTTATACCCTTACAGGATGAATGATACAGAATGGACATGCTCAACATACAACATGCACATTCATACTGATTTGAATCCCAAACAGAGTATGCCACTTTAATATTTAGAAAGTATTGTAATTAAAGGCCCCTTAAAGTTTTTGAAGCTTGAGCCATTGTATAAGATTTGGGAGATGTAATTGCTTTTAATACCTATATAATTGTACATATATTGAGCATCGACTCATATCAAAATTGTAATATGTCATTTATTGTAAAAAATCCTTAGTGGTAGGATGCTTAAATACAATGTGAAAGAACTAAGAATGTATAGAGAGAAGTCTTGAGAAGCCCCTCATGTATAAATACATGTAATCTATGCCCAAATGAGGCTTTTTAATTCATTGTAATTGTTGTTGAATTCTATTGTGATTTATGTTGAAGAGAGTTGCAGAGATTTGTTGTAGAAACCCTTGTATATGTTTTCTAGAGGAATATAATAGAGGATATTTTCTTCACATGTCTGAGTTTACTTATCTCTGAGTTAATTGGGTAATGTTATGTTATTTTACTTTATGTGATTATATTCCTATGTGTGTATTTTATATTTGAATGAATGAACCTTTGATGTTCTATAAGTTTCAATTGTTTCTCTCCTGAAATCTTGGTGCAAGGATTGCACAATGTCTACACAAGGACTGCAAAGGCATAGTCGGTTACATAATCGATAACTTAGGGGAGATAGTGTTAATTGCGTAGAGAGAGTGCAAGGAGTGAATGTATACTCGTTTGAGTATATAAAATATCGAAGTTCAATCCTATGCAAGTCCTGGATAGGACCAAGACTTAGTGAAGTGCTGAAAAATGCTCGAGGAGAATGAGCACAAGGAGTGCATAGAAGGGATTCTTAAATCACCAAGTTTTCCAAGGAAGGTGAGTGAAAGGAGTACGCAAAGGTTATAATCACTTAGAGTGATAAATCTCAGGAGGAATTGCGAGCATAGGTACTTGAGGAAGGATTTACCTTGTCTGGAGGACGAGCATAGAAGATCCATTTGAGAGGAATCGAAGTCTTTCATGACCATTAGATCTGGATAAGAAGCATAGGTGTTAATCCTTGAATTCCTTAGGACTTCGTGAATTTGGAATTTTTAGGGTGTGTGTTGAAGAGGAGATAAATTTCCCAAAGAAAGTCAAGACCATTGGTAGATGAGGACATGCATCCAGGGATAGATGTGTGATTGCAAGCTTGACATTCAAAGGAATTGAAGCATTTTGTTGTGAAAAGCTTCGAAGGCCAGAGCATGAAGTAAAAAAATATCGTCGATCAGAAAGCGGACACCATACATATTATCCACGAGTTCAAATGTGTTGCACATTTGAACAGGAAAAATTATCTAAGCCTGTAGTCCCAAACAATCCTGTGAACCATAGATCATGGCACATATTATGAGTCGTTGATCTGCTTCATTGTTTGCTGATTCTTGAATTCAATGTTTAGGAGAGTTGGTGTGTTTTGTAGTTAGAACTCCTGAATCCCTGAGCTCTAAAGTGGCACAGTGCTTACTGTGTAAGGGGTTTATCCAACAATTTTTTCTCGAGGTCACATGGATTTCTCCGCTAAGATAAATAGACCCTCACAAAGGTATATTTGCATGTAGGGAAAAGGAAAAAGGCATGTGATAAGGAATTTTGTAGGTTCAACAAGAGCCCGAAAGTTAATTCATCTCCAAGAAGAATGATCCTTAGACCGGAAGGTCGTGCGATCCCTAGGAGGTGGTGGGGGTTTACATCAAATAAGGTATCATGAACAATTGATTACTAGATGGATAGTGTTCTAGGAGGCCATGTCACTAATTTTTATATAGATTGTACTATGTTGTATAGTGTTGTAGAAAGATAATGTTTTAAGGGATCTTGCAGAAGATACTTGAAGTCAATATCTGACTGGATTAAGATGTTGTTGTGCAAAAAAGGAGTCATGAAGATGGAATATAATTACCTTAGCATTTAAACTCCTTCTTTGATAGGGGGAACTTGGAGTTGCTTAGGGAATTTTGATAAGTGTTGCAAGGAATAATGAAAGAGGAATAGATGAGTTTATGATGTTGATAAAGGAAGAAGGCGTGACAGAAGAAGAGAGTGGAGTATTACACAATTGGAAGAGGTAATTTAAGATGAATAATAAGAGGACTTTGGATGAGAGAGGGATAACATAGTGAATATGAAGAGAGATACACCAACATAATATTCCATATCATACCATGCACAAAAGGTCAAATC
Source organism: Picea mariana (assembly GCA_032191745.1). Lineage (NCBI taxonomy): Eukaryota > Viridiplantae > Streptophyta > Pinopsida > Pinales > Pinaceae > Picea > Picea mariana. The sequence goes on along the minus strand of JASDQU010278443.1, from coordinate 10,571 downwards.
AGTTTGGTAGAGGAAGAACCCACTCAGGCCAGACACGATATCGAACCCACGACCCTTTGTGCATCTCCGATATTTGAAGAGAATTTTGTAATTTTAGTTAGTAAGGGAAGTAAGAAGAAAAATCAAAAGAGTCAAAATACTGGAAGTAGCACAATACCTCAACTTCAGATAGTATCACCACAAAGGAATACCACATGGAACACAATAGAGGGGGTAGATCCCAACTTAAGGATGTCTCTCTTTTAGGGGCCCAATTTAGAAGATCCAGAGAAACATCTATTTATTTGTGAAATGATATGGGCTGTGAAGAATTTCAAAGACGGCGACGTGAAGATTGCACAATTGGAAACAACCTTCAAAGAACATGCATTTTTATGGTATATGGAATATTGTAATACTATACCTGTGGGATAGAATAGAACATGGGTGGCAGTAAGACATGATCTACTGAAACAAATCCATAAGCCTAAGTCCAAATCACAATGTATTACAGAGATGAAGGAAAATAAGAATATAATAAATGATTTAGTTTGGGACTTCAATAAAAGATTGCATGTACTAAAGGATTGCTTTTCATTCCATATTCTAGCTATGCAACATAAGGAGTGGTTTATTGTAGGACTATTACCACATATACACTTCCTTTAATTGACATAGAATAAGATTGTGACCTAAGCATAAGCATTGGAAATTACTATGAAACTATAATCATCCCCCAGAGGATAAAGTAGTGTAGGGATGGCTCAAGTACAGTGGCAGTTAGATGCATTGACGATTCAGTTACAAGGGATTGCTAAGGGGAAATATAAGTGAAAAAATGTATGGTGGACTAATTCCAAAACTGAAGGTCATCATAAGGATGAATTTCCATATTTGCAACAATAATTGAACATGGATGCCTCGAATCCACTAGAACCATGTTGAAAAGTATGTAACACGATAGAATACCACCCTTATAATCATCCCTTGATGTGGAAATATCAAAGCATCACAAGGAATTTGTTTTTCAATTTTTTTAAGTCAGTAGGCCATGATGAGAATGATTTTCGTGCATTTGACTTGATGAGAGAACACATTGTAGACTCGTATAGAGTGTAAGGATAAGAATCAGAAGGGGGAGATCCATAGTACAATAATACCAGAGTAGGTTATAATCAAGGGGGTCGAGGAGGATTAAAAGGCCATGGAAGATGTGGATTTGGGAGAGGAAGAGGACCTATTATATGTTACAATTTTAATTATCCAGGACAATTGACTAGTGGTTTCTTGAATCCACGCATGAGATGTACATATTGTAGAGATCTATACCATGTGATGGAGGATTACCCACAGTTGATTGAAAAATGACAAGAAAAGAGGAACTGGAATGTACAAATGATAACAACTAAGGTGTATCATAAAAAACCTAAGACAACAACATTTATGCATGGAGGGATGAGAACTAGAGATGATGCTACAAATCAAGGGAATAAAATCCACTAGTGGGTAAGAAAAGCAACAGGCCCTACTCCATTATTCGATCCTAGAAAAGAGAACGAGACTTACCGACAAGGTAGGAAATAAGTGTTAAAAGAGGAATGGGTACCATCAACTTCAAGCATGCCACCGTTGTATGATAGACCATTCATAGAAGCAAACAGAAATGATAATTACTTTGAAAAGACTTTTAAGAAGTTCTTTACATTTAACGAAAGATGAGTCTTCTTTGAGTATTCTGCATGGAATGATTGACCATTGTGCCCAAGAAAATGAGGTACTTGTCACACAGATAATTTAATCAAGTGAACTTTAATAAGAGAACAAACATGGAAGACAAGTTCAATGCATAGATAGGATATTAATACATGGATAATGTCACTCTTGATTTGGGGTACAACATGAATATCATACCGAGACAAAATTGGGAAATGATAGCCAGTTGAAGTTAATTTGGTCCCTTGTCCATATGAGATTAGTGAACCAACATAACGTTGTTCCAGTTGGAAGGTTAACATGGGTAAGTGCCAATATTGATGGAGTGCAAAGTGTCACAAACTTTGAAGTGATATAAATAGTAGATGGTAGTACACCTTATCCAACATTGTTCAGACTTGATTGGGCATTTATTAATCAAACTATCATTGATCTAAAGAAAATAAAAATAGTTTTTGAGGTAAAATATTTGAATCCTACTGTGCCGCTAGATCCTATTGAAGGAATAAGGTATGTTGAACACACAAAGAGAAAATGACTTGATAATTTTTATAACATATGAATGGACGATTATGTGAATCATACAAAAGAAGGTGTGCTTAGTTGGAGTAGTATTAGTTCCTGTGCGTTAGACTCAGAAGAGGATCTAGAAAATTAACAACAAAGATTGCAATAAGTATTGACAATAAAACATGCTTGGCTTACACATGAATTATGATGGATTTGAACAGACGTATGTGATTCGCTGAAGTTTAATGAACTATCAACTATAGAATCTTTTATCAAGGAATTTGAAATGCAAATACAAGATCAACAAAGAATGTTATCCTTAGATTTTGTGCTAAAAGTGACTCAAACGAGATTGGTAGCAGTGCAAAATACTAATACGAGTCATATTTGGGATAGATAACAAATATGATATATGGAATTATACTGGACTAGGTTGCCCTGCTTAACATATTACAAAGTTTACTAAGATGTGGAGAGAAATACCTAAGAAACAGTGGACACACTTGTTTGTGCTTACTCTGGATGTAATTCAGAAGAATTGGTAGACATACCTAGAAGTGCACATAGGAACTTCAAGGTAACGTTTAGTTTTGAGGATAATAATCTGTTGATTAGCTTAGGCTTATAGGTGATGAAGGATAATTTTTTTTCATCTGAAGACTAGTTAGAATAAGAGCCCTTGTATAGTGCACTTAGAATTACTATTTCAGTTGAAGAGGTCTTGCATTGTTATAATTTCAATGAAGAAGATGGAGACGATGAAGATCGAAGGAATTTGCAGATACCAGAGACTAAAGGAGATAGAATAGTAGAAGGACCAGAGCTTGAATATGCAATATATGCCAAGTTTGAAGAAACAAAAATAAAATATTGGAACAACACATAAGCCTAAGTTCGCGAAAATAGGAAACTATTGGAGAGAAGAAACAACTGAGAAGATTTTTGACTTAGTGTATGAGTATAAATACTTGTTTCCAACTATTTTTTCAAAGATGAAGGGAATTGATGGAGAATTTAGAGAAATGAACATTCCATTGAACTTTGCTGCCAAGACAATGCAACAGATACCATATAGATTGAACCCAAAATATAAACAGAACGTAAAATAAGAAATAGATAGGATGTTAGAAGCAAACATTATAGAACCCGTAGAAGAATCATAGTGGATTAACCAAATGTTACTAGAAGACAAGAATACGGGAGGAATAAGAATATGCGTTAATTTGAGAAAATTGAATGATTCTTGTTTACACAACTTGTTTCCTACACCTTTTACATACAACGTATTCGATAATGTAAGGGGCCAGGAATCTTATTCGTTTACAGATAGATTCTCATGATACCACCATATCAAGATAGTTCAAGAAGACCGATATAATATTTGCTTTGTGATAGAGTGGGGTTGTTACCAGTACATAATTATGTCATTTGGATTGAATAATGCACAAGCAATATTTTCTAGAGTAGTTGCCGTTGCTTTCAAAGAATTCATCCATATGTTCTTAGAAGTTTACATAGATTATTGGATGGTATTTGCTTTGCTGAAATATCATGTTGAAATTTTTCACTTAATATTGGATAAGTGTAGACAATATCAAATTTCATTGAATTTGAAGAAATGTATCTTTTGTGTGCCTTTTGGAATTTTGCAAGGCCATGTGGTGTGTAAAGAAGGATTTTTAATGAACCTTGCAAAGATAGTAGTGATTGCTGATTTTCCACCACCAAATTCATTCTAATAGTTCAGAGTCACGTTGGATCACACTGGGTATTGTAGAAATTTCATCAGAGGATATGTGCAGATTACATCCCCTATGGAGAAGCTTCTAAAGAAGGAAGTTAAATTTTAGTAGAATGACAAATGTCGGTAGGGTCCAAACATGTTAAAGTAGAAGATAGTCACTACGTCAATTCTAGTTTTTCCTAATTGGATAAAAGAATTCCATGTACATGTGTATGCATCATATATATCCTTGGGAGCAGTCTTGGCTCAACCAGGTGAAGGAAAGATAGGCCATCCTATTACAACTATGAGCGATAATTTATCATATATATAAAAATTATACTATGACATAATGAGAAGGTTTGGCAATGGTGCATGCCTTATTGAAGTTCAGGCATTACCTACTTGGATCTCATTTCAAGATGTATACATATTATTCAACGCTAAGATACCTAGTGAACAATACATTGCTGGGGGGGAGAATGCGTAGATGACTATTGTTGTTCTAGGAATATGACTTTGAGGTCATTGTGAAACCCAAGAAATTCAATTCAGGACCAGATCACTTATTGCACATACTGTCAGTTGAAGAAGATGAAAGAAACTTGGAAGATAATGTACCTGACACAAAATTATTTGCATCTTAGATGGTGGATGAATATTTTGTAGACGTAGTTTATTTTTCTAGCAAAGGAGTAGCACCATCAGACTTTACAGTGGAACAAAAGAAGTAGCTAGTAGTGAATGCAATAGACTACCAACTGATAGAAATAAATTTGTACAAGTTAGGCACAAAAGAGATTTTGTGACATTGCATATTATAAAATCAGATAAATATGATATTGTCAAAGGAAAATGAAGGGGTTGCAAGAGGTCACTATGCAGGGAAGGAAACAACACAACAGATTTTGCGTGCAGGACTATGGTGGCCTACCCTTCACAAAGATTCTAAGGAATTTTGTCAGAGTTGTGATGTTTGTCAGAGTCTTCAAAAGCCTTCCAAGAGAGATGAAATTCCCTTATTTCCCCAAGTTATGTTAAAAGAATATGAAAAATGGGAAGTGGAATTTGTTGGACCAATTGATCCGCCAACTAAGAGGTCAGGATCTTAATACATAATTACTTTGACATACTACTTAACCAAATAAACTAAGGAAAAACTAGTCAGAGACTACAATTCCCTTATTTCCTCAAGTTATGTTAAAAGAATATGAAAAATGCTAAGTGGAATTTGTTGGACCGACTGATTCGCCAACTAAGAGGTCTTGAGATTAATACATAATTATTGTGACAGACTACTTAAACAAATAGGATGAGAAAAAACTATTCATAGACTGCAACACAAAGACAACTGTACGATTTTTGTTTGAAAATGTAGTGAAATATTTGGATTCCCAAGGATACTTATGAGTGATCAAGAAAATCAATTTCTAGATAGGATGATTGTTTCACTGACAGAGGAGTTTCAAATCCACCACCATAAGAGCACACCATACCATCCCCAACCAAATGGCATGGTGGAAGGACTCAATAATATTTTGGAAAATACTCTAACCAAAGTGTGTAATGTAGGTCAAGATGACTGCAACTTGAAGATTCCAACAATATTATGGGCGTATATGACTATAGGTAAGAATATGACAAGACATACTTCGTTCAGGTTGGTATATTGTCAATAAGTTGTGATTCCTATGACGTTTATTGTACCAAATCTACGCATTTCTTTGTTGACCGAACTTAGATATGTAGGAAGAGTGGAAAATATACTATCACACATGATGGAACTAGAAGACGATTGTTTTTTCACAAGTTTTCATCAACAAGTCCATAAAGTGCATGAGAAAGATTGGCATGATAAACATATCAAGAAAAAGAGATTTTTAAAAGGGAGACTTAGTGTTACAGTATGATAGTAAGTTTCTATAGCACCCATGAAAGTTACAAATGCATTGTCTAGGATTGTATGTGATCATATTTGTGACAAAAGAAGGTGTTTTTAAGTTAGAGAATTGAATGGAGAAGTGGTAGAAGGAATAGTTAATTGTATTTAGTTGAAACCTTACTAGGAAAATCGGGATTTCATCCACTAGTCTGAAAAATGAAAATTATGTACCATAGAATTTGTACTATAGTGTAATATAGAAAGAACAAGGAAAATTTGGAAAATAAGTAAACAATGTTCAAGGTAAGAGAGAAAAGTTTGAAAGGAAGAATAGAAGTATTGTTCAAACAGTTAAACCATAAAATTTCATAGAGCTAAAGTAAACAAGTAGGACACGGGTGCAAGAAGGAATATTGTATTTTGACAAAGACATGTGAAGAAAGTGGGAAAACAAATTTAAGACCACCTGGGACGGTGAAATAGTGGCGCCACATAGTCATAAATGCAGAACATAAAGAAGATTTTGATAGAATAGAAAATATAACTCATGAAAAGTCAATGGATACAAAGTTAATGAAGTGTTAAGGAAAGGAACTAATTACTAAGGTAAGTGTATTATACTATAAATTTGTGCACGAACAAGTTTAGAAACAATTGGCAACAGATGACAAAAGAAGTTGAAGGGTTGAACGGGAATTTTTTTTTTCATTTTCATTTCCATAGAGAGTCGTGAAAGAAGAGAGAAGATTGGGCATGGAACAAATTCGAAGAAGTAAGTTGTAGAGAATCCTTGCAAAGACTTATGGAACCAACCAAAGAAATAACAACGTCAACATCAACACACAAAAAAATGCGTAGCTAGCCACCAGTAGTACTGGTACAAGTAGAGACTCCAGGAGAATCAATATCAGAGCCAAGCATGACCAATTTTCAAAGGGATTAAGTACCACCTCAGAATCCATCAACAAAGTGTGTCCACTTACATAAGGAGGAAACGTATCCACTTGTCGAGCGAGAAATTCCACTAGGTGTCATAATTGAAGGATACATGTTAGGTGCAATGCCAAGTCTAAAGTTTCTAGATAGTGACTTGTTAGATGAGAAGAAGTTCCCAGATTTAGTCCTGATTAAATATTTGAGGAAATTTATCGATTCAAAGATGTCATTTATTAGATTTGATTCGAAGACATAGGAATCCTAATTGGAAAAATTAGGAATACTGAACATGTTACAAATCCCACATTTTGGTAGGAGAAATGAGATAAATGTATATGTAAATATGTTGTTAAGTTGTGTAGATGGAAAATACCTATGGTGGGATAAAGAAGTTTCCATCGATACAGAGATGATCATGCAAATCACAGGGTTTCCAATGGAAATAGAGGAACCATCACCACTTCTTACAAAGAAGTCAAATCAAGAATATTTGTTGGAAAGGATGAAGGAAAAGTTTGGTATGTTCTGAGAAGCGCATAGGATCGATGTAGAAAATATCGATGATGACTACATCAAGTTTTCAATGAAGGTGTTATCATGTAAATTTATGAGAAAGTGTCACGCGATATGCCAATTTGTGGCTTACGACACACAAGGAGAGATAACTAAACAAAAGTATTCACTTTTACATATACAAGGAAGTGATTCAGACAAGTATCTAGAGTACACCAGGAATATTACCAGAGGTGGTAGAAGCATACAAACTACTTGCGCAATTTAAGGCAGGGCTCCATGACATGTATATCCAGGTGAAGAAATACCCAAGACAAGAATTTTTTCCCACACAATATCAGGTAACTAAGGAAGAGAGGGGATACATCATGGAAGCTTTGGATGATGATTGGAAGATCCCAACGATAGAGACATAGAAAGATCAACCAGAGAGGCAAAATCCTAAAGTAAAAGAGATCAAATATGATGAACAAGAAGCAAAAGGAGAAATAAATGGAATAGGAACAACACAAAAGAGGATATTTCACCCAGAAGAGAAGAGGAAAGACATAGACAAGGGGATAACAATCACATAGTGAAAAAAAAGGAAAGCAATAAGGGAAACATACATTCAATCACTCACAGAACATGACATGGAAAATATTCTTGATTAGGTAAAAGAAGAAATATATGAATATTTTAAGTGTGTGGAACAACATCAAGAAGAAAAGAATTTAGATATGGAAGCATAGATTTTTTTGCTGTGAAAAGTTTTGGAGACCATGAGACTTGCACCAGTTCAAACAGGACAACAAGTGAAAACAAAGAATGTAGCACAGATGGCCAAGACACAACCTATGGCATATGTAGTACCATGAGATAGATGATTAGTGAATATAGTGACCAGAGCCTTAGAGTTCCCCATGTTTGACTTGAAGGAGAAAGCTAAATCATTAAGACACATTCACTTAGTGTTATATTAGTTTCCTATAGAAGAATTATATGTATTGCAATCGAGCATGGAAGAGGAAATTCGAGTGCGCGCAGTATCGACATCCATGGATCTGAGAAAGGAAATGACATATAACTACTTGTTGAAAGAAGAATTTGATCAACTCATATTTGAACAGGTTGAGGCCACATAAAGAAAGAATATAAAACAAGTGGTCTAGGAGTTGTACGACATTATTCTAGAAGTACCTAGGGAGGAAGACACCCCATTGGAGGAACATGTGACAAAGTTGAATGACTCCATTCACGGCTTTCGAACAAAGATAAAAGACTTAGAAGCATGAAAGATACCGAGAATCATCCCAGAGGAAAAGAAACAATGCGGGAAGATGGTGAACCTAAGAATAGAGAACATAAATATCCTACGACAAGAGTATGCTAAGCTGTATGCAAAAAAAATGAGATTTTGGATGTAGCTGACTTAAGATGTGGAGTTGTATGAGATTGGACAGAAGCTACAAGTTATATAGGATAAGGTGAAAATTTTTAAGGAAGTCATGACTACACTACCACCAGCCATGATAATAACAAAAATGGCCAAAAATCCAACACTATACTAAGACATAAATCAAATGAGGGTGCAACAATAGGCTTGCACACCAAATATAGAAACATTGCAGATAGAGGCATTATGGATAGCAGGGGAGCTAACAACTACATAGAACATCACGAAGTAGGAAACATAAGAGAATGAAGAAAATCTCAAGACTTATATAACTACAGAAAAAATAGAGGCAATTTTGTACCAAGAGACATGGGGAAAAAAAAGGTTGTGTCTACACGAGAAACCTTTCAGAATTTTTTGGCGACATGGAAGCAAGCCCGAAGTGGCTCAGGGCAAGCCAGATGTGAGTGTTGGGGGCCTATTGGAGTAGGTTGTTTTGGATAAGTTTTGGGAATCATGTAGGATTGGATCATGTGACATTTTGGAAAAGGAGCAACATGCACAATAGGAATCTAGTGCATTTTCAAGAGTCAATGTGTGAGAAATGAAAGTTTTTTACGAAGTTTTGGGACATTTTTTCTACTTTGTACCCATGTTGTAAAGAGCTTAGCCCTAATAGAATACTATAAATATGTAATGGATTTTTGAGTAGAGGGAGTTGTTGAGTAGAGTGATGAATTGGCTAGTGTTTCATATTGTCGACTTTTTTAGTTGAGTTTTCAAGTATGAGTTGAGTTGAAGATCAAAAAAGAGGTATGTGTGTAGTGCAATATATAACGACTTGGGAAGGTTTGGGTTTTTACTAAAGAAAATTGTATGAGCATAGAGCGCATGAATGTAAGGAAAACTATGAATGAATAAATAATATGCCAACCATTGTGGATGTAGCCCAATTTGGGGTGCACCACGTTAAATTGTTTTGTTGTGATTTGTTTTTGTGTGTTTATTTATTCTAGTTAATGTGCACATAAATGAGTGGTTAATATACATATGATATATATGTTAGATGGTTTTGTGCATATCATGAATGGTTAATGAATATGCCATAAATCATAGTATGAATATGGTTTCACAAACAAAAAATTAGAATGGATGTTAAGTAAATAGTAAGGAATTAATGCCTCATATTCCCTCATGTCTATGAAATCCTAGTTCCTGCAGTCCCCATAGATACCTCAAGTGAGACTTCACCTGCTTGCAAGTGATGCTGGTAGCTGAAAGGGACAGTGTATTAGGATTTTTTGGTGAATTATTGATTTACCCCAACTCTTCCCAATGGTTCCAACAACCTCCCTAGGTATACTACAAATTTTCCTCCCAAATTAGATTCATATGCTAACTTGAAAGTATACATAGATCACCTAGAGAGAAAAAAAATGTGTCCAAGAGGTGAAAGTTTGGAACTTTTTTACATGTGTCCAATGTATGATATGTAACAACATTCATGGTCACTATCATACAATTGGGTCCATCTAAAGGCCTCATGCCCACAAGAGTCAAGAACTGTGGTTAATGCCACAATTATGGGTAGGTTTAGGTAGTCTACAATAGTGTTTGTGCCACCCTTCTTGTACTTAATGTTTAAGTGGAACTTTTGCAGCTACATGGACCTATTTTAATGGAAATGACTCTCTAACGTTTCTTGTACTTACATGAATTACAAAGTCTTGTGATCAGTGTGGATGATTATTTCCTTTCTAAAAAAATAATGGTTTCACTGTCAATGTGCCTGCATAAAGTATTACATTTCATTGTTATTGTTGGGATACCTACGATTAATATAAAATAGTTTTTCACTATAATAGGTCACCATATGTCCATTTTCACCAGGAAATGAAATGGTAGAATAGTGAGAGGAATATTTCTCAACCTTGAATAGT
>JASDQU010278441.1:0-14860 GCA_032191745.1 Picea mariana | reverse complement strand
TGGTCCTAGACCAAGACTTCCATGCTCCAGGCATGGTTACCCTGGTTACAAACCAGGGGCCCTGGTTACAAACCAGGGGCCCTAGACATATCTAGGGTCTTCAAATGCTTGATCCCAGACCAAGACTCCCATGCCCCAGGCATGGTTACCCTAGTTACAAACCAGGGGCCCTGGTTACAAACCAGGGGCCCTAGACATATCTAGGGTCTTCAAATGCTTGGTCCCAGACCAAGACTTCCATGCCCTAGGCATGGTTACCCTGGTTACAAACCAGGGGCCCTAGACATATATAGGGTCTTCAAATGCTTGGTCCCAGACCAAGACTTCCATGCCCTAGGCATGGTCACCCTGGTTACAAACCAGGGGCCCTAGACATATCTAGGGTCTTCATCAATATTGGTTCCAGACCACATACCCCAGGAGTGCACTGGGGGCCCTAGATCTTGTCTAGGGTCTTAGCCATCCTCCAGGAGAATGGCTCTCGCTGCTGCATGTAAATTTAACAAAAATGAACATACATAAATCCTACTTTGACGTTCAAAAGGATCTGTTAAACACCTATTTCAACTAGGGGGTCAACTCCATGTACCATGAATATATGCACCTGATGGTGCTACCAAGTTGAAGACTTGATGGTTCTACAAGACATTTTTGGCCTTCATCACGTATTTTTGTAATTGGAATTTCCGCTCCCCTGTGTGGGATAATAATGTAATGGGTTTGCATGGATCATAGTTTAGGTTGGTTGCCTAGGAATTTATCATTAGAGGAGTCCCTTTCATCGAGTTTTTTTTTCCTCGGGTTATTAATTTGGATTACGTAGAGTCTAAAGTAATTTTTTTATTTTCTAAAATTAACTAGTTAATGGAAATTTTAATTATTTTTTGATAAAAATGTAAAAACTAGGTCATTGGGATTTTTGATAGGGGTATTTGTGCTTAAAAGAAATGGAATGAGACCCCCTATACCCATGGACCAAGTTTCAGCTCAATTGGACAAGTTTTACTAGGTCATTTTCCATGAGGAGTGAAAGTCAATAAAAAAATCAACAAATAATTGGCTAAATTAAAAAAGCAAAAAATTGTAAAATGAGCAAAAAATCATGAGAGAGTGGGAAAGGTTTCCTAACCTTTTTCCTAAGTTGGAAAAGAAATTTTCCACTTAAAAGACCCCCTCTTGCTTAGCCAACAACTTAAAGTGGTGTTCCCTAACTAATTGACATGTGGGAATTAAAAAGTTTAAGTGAAAAAAACCACCTAAACCCTAAATTCGCCCTCCTTGGTGTATAACTTAATGTTTGACCATACGAAAAGATGTTTTTCCCCTTTACACCTCACCCCCTCACTCACTTACCAAAACCCTAAAAGTCACTCTTCCTTGACTTTGTCTATTTCTCTTGGATGTGTGGCACTTGTAACTCATCCAAGAGGCATCTCTCTCCTCTCCCAAGTATTAAAGAAAGCCACCCCTCCCTCATTTCACACATCTATTCTCAGTGCAAGGTTACTCTACCCAAATTTCTCTTCTCTTATCCACTTTCTCCCACTCTTCTCTCTCATTCTTTCTTGCTCTCTCATTCTTTTCTCAAGCTTGTGGCAAGTATTTGCTCAAACTTGCTTCTAATACAAGAAATCTTTGGAGGATACATGGTGTTGAGAGTCTTCTTCGTGCCATCTTGCTTAATGAGGTGATTTGTTCTAGTTTTATTTCTTGCTTTCATTTGTTGTAGATCTAGAGTAGGGATCCCAAGCAAAGTATTTTGCTTGGGTAGATCTTTTGGTAGTGTTATCCACCAGTTTGCACAAGTTGGATTTCTAAAGAGCCGCCAGAGATTGAGCAATCAGTGTTCATTTGACAGAGTTCAGAGTTCAACCGGTCTTTCAAAAGACCACATTTTTCCGCATTTCCACCATTGTAATAAATGACCTGAGTATGAGATATTGTAAAAGGCTATTGGCCACCTAAGACCTAGGTACGAGCATGTACTCTAGAGTGTTTTTTTTTACTTGTTAATTATTTTTTCTGCCTGCCTTTGTGGGCAATTAAATAATTTCTAAGTTTTTTCACTCAAAAGACTGACTCTAGAGCTGGAGTATGTGTTGGTGGTTAGGCCTTGGCATGGAAAACCAGTGCCTAGTGTCTAAATTTATATGAGTTCATACTAGTTCATCTTAATTGAGTCATTTGGAAATTGCGGCTAGGTTTGATAGGTTTTTTTTAATATTTCAGTGAATTAATTAAATTCCCGCAAAATGGAATTTTTTAATTCTAAGTCAATAATTTGTAAAAATATGGCATCAAACATTATCAGATGCCATATTTATGGTCGTTTTCCAGTCCATAGTATCATGTAAACCCCTATTTCCCTTCTTTTGAGAAAAAAAAGTAATTATTATCACTAAAAAATCAAATTTACTTGAAATTTACAGAAAAGGGGTAATTTAATTCATTTCCTATTTTTTAGGAGAACCGGGGAACATGTTGGAAACATGTTTTTCTCATGTCCCCAATCGACTGGAAGCCTAGGCAAGTTAAGCTAAGGTGAAGGTGACTTCATTAGGGTGATGTGGACATGGGGGAGATCCCAATGAAGGGACTCGACCCCACCTACCCAGTTGAAGCGTTCTAAAGGAGGGGCGCACATCCCAAAGTGATCACGCATTTCCTAACTCACCCTTCCACTCCACCTCACTCCACTCTCTCCCACTTCACTCCACCTCACTCATCCATCACCTTACTCCACTACCTCTCCACTCTACACCTCTCTCCCTTCACTCATGCGCCACTCCCATTAACCCCACGCATCTCCCCTTCACTCACGCATAACCTAAACCCTAACGCGTCCCCTCTTTGAAGTTGTCACCACCTTGGCTATATTAGCAAGGCTAACCCTCCTCCATTCTAGAATTGGAGCTTTGGGAAGATAGACCATTATTGTATCATTGTATCATTTCTAAATTGAATAAAGAAGACTTTGGAGTTCCATTGGTGTCGATGCTATGTGTGAATGCYTGGATCTAGTGCTATTATTATGAGGTAATTTGTATCTTGTACTTCAATTTTGTAATCTATTTGCAAGGCTTTGAAAGTATGCTATCATACAATAGAGTGAGGTAAATCTAGTTTGATTCATCTCATTTATTCCTTATAAATCATAGACTTTTGTATTGCATGTCTCGTTTTTGGTTAAACATGCATATTTGAGCGTTGTTTTATGTAGGGAAGACCTTCTTAACAAGTGTTTGCAGGGTTGAAGTATATTATTTGCAGGTTCTTCAAGCTTGAAGGATTGATTGGTTGTTGCTTCAACCATCAATGTCCAAGATTTTCAAAGAATAGAGCTCCCTTTACTCTTCATCAAAGGACCCCATAGCCCACAATTTTCAATTTTTGAAAAAAAAAAGAGTTTCTTCCTTTCTCCCTCTCAGTTTTCTTCAAAGTCATTTGGTTACTTCTTTCATGCATGCTTAAGAAGTTAGTTTAAATTTAAAAGTTTAACTTAGTTTCTTTTGCATGCAAAGTATCTAGATCAAGTTGCAATTCTTTCAAATTAAAGAAGTAGATCTAGGCCATTTTCTAGCATTTTTTAGCCTATTTTCTTCTAGATTTTAAGCTACTTAAGTGTTTTGTTTTTCATTTAAAATCAAACTAGCTAGCTTCCCTATGCTTGTTGTTTTAGGACAGCAAATAGAAACAGCTAGAAGAGCCCAAGTTAGGTTCATGCAAAGTGTAAAAAAAGTCTAAAAAATTTCAATTTTTGCCTTAGAAATTTTCGGAAAAATTTTGATAAATTTTTCTAGTTTTAGTTAGTCTTTTCATCATATTTTAACAAACTTTGTTTTTTGTTTTCTTGCAGCAATAACAGGTGCAAGGGGAGATTCCGTCAAATTTTGGCGAAATCAAGGCTTTCGAAGCACCCAGGGGGTTTTAACTTCATCAACGAAGTTTCTCTTATTCTTCTTTTCTTGTAGTTTCTTCAAGATCCAAAATTTATAAGGATCCTTTCTTTAAAGTTAAGCTCAAAGAGAACTTTGTTCTCAGTGTAATAGTTGCAATAAAAGCGGGCCCTTTTGTGCCTAGTTTCTCCATCCCCATTAGGGGGATTTGTGTGTCATGGTTTGGCTTTATTTTGTTGGTTTAATCTTTTGATCTCAAACACACCTAAAGTTAAGAAAACACACATAACACTCACATTTCGCATGCATGCTTAAAATTTACTTTCAAAATCTTTATGCATGTTAAGTTTAATGTTTGTTTCCCACACTCAGTAATAATTTCGCAAGTTCTAATTTTTATTTTCTTACAAAGCTCTTTCAATTTCCAAGTTCTACAAAGCAGGTTACAAAGCAGGCTACATAGTTTATCTTTTTCAAGTATTGCAAAGTAATTGAACCTTGTTTGTAGTCTAATTAGGGAAACCTCTGAAGTAGTTAGCTCAATGCGCGGGAAAACACCAAAAAGTGACATGTAAAGTAAGGTCGGCCCTCTCGAGACCTAGTTTTCCCACCCATTTTGGACATCCAACACTTTTAGTGAGTTTACTGGTGAGACCTCTTGGGTTTCGGTAAACTCTCCGTAAGTTTCCAAACAAAGAGCTAGCCTCCAAAGGGGCCACATTTTCTCATTAACTCAACATTAATTTATCTTAATAAAACACTCGATCAACAATTACCCACGACTCCTTTAAGGCACGGGTTTAACTGGTATATTTTATGTGAACAATCTTTTACATTCATGCAATTGTCTAACATATATGCTTAAATCTTGCAGATCTTGTATCCTTTGATATATGCATGCTTATGGATAAGTACTTTATTGATTATGTCAAATGATGATGATGAATGTTAAATGTTGAATGGTTTGTTTTATTTCAAGCAATAAACTCTTAGAAATAAAGTTCTTTTGCTTTCTTAGTTAAAGAGCCTTAGCTTATTTTCATAGGGACTACCCCCCTTGGCTTCACTAGGAGTTGGCTTAGACGGAGGAGTTGACGATTAGGTGATAGCACCTTGACTCGAAACTTGCCCCCAAGGACACACCAAGTAGATTGAAGGTTTCTTCCACGTTACCCCAGGTGTGTATAAGGACGGCAACAGGTAGTATTATCATAGATCTAGTGAGTATTTCTTTTGGATTTAACAAAGTATTTTCTTTTATCACTTGAATGTGCTCACCCCTTTATCTTTTTTGTAGCATTGTTTCTAGAAATTTGCAGGTCATCTAAGAATTTTGAAGATAGATTTCAGATCTGGAAATCTTCCTTATCATCCACTTAAAACCTCTAATAATTTATGTTCTGGTTTTATGTTCATCTTCCTCTATATTTGGGTAGTTTTGTGTTCTGAAATAGACCAAAATCGAATATATATAATGTTGGTTTTGTACTACAAATTTCTGGTTTTCACTAACAGAATTTTTTTGCATATTTTTTGTCAATTCTGCGGCTTTTCCAACAAGTTTTACTTGCTATTTTTTTGCAGGTTTGTCACAGAAACGAGGAGAAACAGCCCACTTGGGGCCATTTAAAGTCAAGCAAACACTCCTAAGTAAGGGTATTGAATACCCCTTCTTTCTACATCTTTTCTCATTGTAAGCAAGCCCAAGAGAGTCTCTAGGACTTGCATTTCTCAAGCATTTTAAAATTTCTGCATTTTTAATTTCTAGTTTCTCTACACCTAGGAAAGAGTTTGGCTAAGCCAACCATCCTATATATCGTAAGGCTAGTTAATTAGTTTTATTTTCAGCATTGTCTTTTCATTTCTAGTTTTTCCCACTTATCCTTAAGACAAGGTTGTGTGGCTAGGATTAGTTTCTTTTCAAGTTCTTTAATTCTTTATTGTTTGCCTACACCTAGGATAGAGTTTGGCCAAGCCAACCATCCTATATCGTAAGACTAGGTGATTAGTTGTGGTTTATTGCTTCTAGTGCTTGTGTTTATGGTTTATCTTTAGATCTTAGAAGCTCATTTCATTTCATTTCTTAAGCCGTGGAGGCATAATAACTTACTTGTGTTTTTCAAGCATTCATTTCCTTTCCAAGTATTTGCTTTGCTTTCAAGTTCAATCTCTTAATCTCTTTCAGGCTTAAGCAATTTCCTTTACTTTACTTGCAAGCACTTTTACTTTCAAGCACTTGTATATTCAAGCTTCTTTATTTCTTGTAATTTACTTTTCAAGCACTTTACATTGCAAGTACTCAACTTAACTTAACTAATTCTTAAGGTTCAATTTACCTTAGATCTATAGGCCTCTAATCAATATAGTTTAATTAGAGCACCTCTAACTATCCCAACTTTGCTATCAAAAAAGGGACTTAAGGAAAAGACTTGGGGTGTTAGATCAGGGATGGTCTCACGACACTAGGTGTCCCCCTTGTTTGAGTACTTTTGTTCCCCAGATTGACCTATGGAGCTAGGGTGGGGCCTTGTTTGCCTCACTTATTGAGTACCCAGCAGTTCTTTTGGTATAAGCGGGGAGAGTTCTAGGGAAGTCACATAGTTTTAGGATTCACACTTTCACCTAATCAACTTAATCAATCCTAAAACTTATCTAATTCAACCTTGGTTTAATTTCATTATCTATTTCATGGTTCATGCTCTTTAATTTATTCAAGCATTTCACTTTAAGTTACTGTTATCGCACAGTTTGTAGTTAGGATAAAGGAAGGGTGAAAGAAAGGCAAACTGGCGAAACTGAGACTATCCTACCACTGTCACCTCAATAGGATAGCTCTTTCTGTTTAGGGTGGTAGGCTCAGGGGAGACGTCCCCGGTGACCTGGGGTTTTGAGAAGACAAAGGCTTATGGTTAAGTAGAAAGTTTTCCCCCCTCACAAGTCACCACCGATCAGAAAGTCTGGCTAATCATCCAATAAGAGTAAAGATAACCGGAAATAGTAACCAAAAGTGTACCTTCCCGAGACAAAGCAACAAGAAAATTATACATGCGCAAGGTCACTTGCTTGGTTAGTACTTCATATAATCAAGGACTTCTGATATAAAGCAATTGATAGACAATATTGATGAAGCAAGTCAACGATGTAAAATAGCAATGATTACAATATATATCACTTCACAATAAATGCTAATGAAGCTTCACAATAAGCAATGGCAATTTATCATCAAAGTAACAATATCAATACTAGAAGCAGCGCTTTAGCCAATCTTTCAATTGCTTAAAACACACAATAAATGCTGCATGGATATGGTTATAACACAGGTAGATGATGGCAACAATAGGGTTAGTAAGTGCTAGTCTAAGCTAGGGTTAGAAGGAGTTAAAGATTGTTGAAAGTATTTGGATGTGTGTGATCAAGGTACTCAAACATAGAAGGTCTTAGATCAGTGTGTTATTAGGGCAAATGGAGTCAAAAACAGCTGCAAATGTTGAAGGGCCGAAATGATAGTGATAGAGCTAAAGACAAGAGGGTTTGATGTTGAAGTGTTGCTAAGGCAAGGATTCAACAAATCAAACCCTAGGAGAGACGACTCACTAAGGTGTAGTAAACCTAGGCCTTAGTGCGTCTTCCTCCTTCTCTAGCTCGAAAGACAAATTTGAACGGCTAGCTTGAGTAATGAATGGTAGGGCTAAAGACAAGAGAGTTTGATGATGAAGTGTTGCTAAGGCAATGCTTCATCAATCAAACCCTAAGGGAAAAAGGCTCACTAAGGTGTACGGCCTTAGTGTTTTTTCTTCCTTCTTTATCTCAAAGGGTAAAGTAAAAACGGCTAGCTTGAAGAGTGAATGGTAGAGTGTTGTTATGGCAAGGATATAACATTTATATTCAGCAAAATAAATGGCTCTTAGCATAATTTAGTACGGACATGAAACAAGGACACCAACATGTGCTTGTCCCCTAGGGTTTAATCCAGCAAATTATAATAACAAAATGCAAGTAAAAAATACCATAACCATTCAATAAAGAAGGATTGCAGAAATTCACTTACATCCACCAAGCATTCATTAAGCCAAACCCTAGTTGTAAACCTTCCACCAAGAAAATGCCAAAAATAGCCAAGGAAAGCCTCCTTCAACAAGTGCGCATTAGAATTTCGGCCAAAACCCTAGAAGAGGGCGCAAATTTCAGACCTCACACAAGTGTGAGTGAAATATGATGATCACAATGAGAGTTTTAGCTCTCTACTTATACAGTACAAATGACCTTAATTAAAATTTAGGTCACCAAAACCCTGACAAGGCCAAAATACATAATAATACTGTTTTACACTAAAATGTCATAATGAAACCCTAATCAAGCAAAAATAAAAACGTCATGCCCTTTCTAGGGTGACGTTAGCCCTTTCTAGGGAAAATGTGGCCTTCTAGAGCAAAACATTAGCCCTTCTTGGGCTTCTCCAAGCTACCACACGTGCCATAACTGCCATAACTACCTCCCAAAACATCCATAAATGTTGGATGACGTCATAGGCATCCCAGGTGACATCATGGGCCTTCCAAGGCCAATGTCCCAGTGGAGAGGGCACAACCCCCCTAGGTAAGGCTCTGCCAGGCTTCCTCAGTGGAACGTCCTCCTCTTCTCCAGTGCAAACCCCTCTGTCCTGTCTCTACCTCCTGCTCGGGTCTTGACATCCATCTGGTGGGCTCTTCAGCCCCATGGAGATCCAAACTAATCATCTCCCCATGTGTACCTAATCAATATGGTACCTATCCGTCGGGTATGATCCTGCACATCAACAGATACACCCTCCACGGGCTCATAAGTCACAAGGATCATAGCAATGTCAATCACATCCAATCATCAATTTTATTAAACATGTGCATAAAACCCTTTTTACCCAGTCAAGTGCTCAAAGACATTATACAAATCTGCAAGGCAAGTTTGGAGGAAGTGAAAGGGCGTCCTATTGGGCTAGTGTCCACTGGATGTGGGATCTTTCCGAAAGAAATCAAATCTAAGCCATGTTAATGGATGAGGTGGATAAGGGATGTCCTGACAAGGGGTGCGATGATAGCAGGGAAATGCAAGGCTTACCTGTGGGTTCCTTTGTAGAAGGCGAGTTGTACTTGTCCTGAATGCAAATGTTTCAAAGCCCATTTCATGCCTTTTATCCTTATTCTTTATTGTTTTTTCTTCAAGAATCTAATCAGGGGACACTGCCCTGGCGTGGTGACCAGTGGTGGCAATGTTACCCACAAGCACTTTCACGGAAATGAGAAGGTTGGCTCGTGATGAGATCCCCTTTCTCTTGGCTATGCCACCAAGAGCCACTACCCTGGCATGGTAACCAGCTGCTAGTAGTGTCATATCGCTAGGTGCCCATGAACCTAATAGGTTGGCTCGTGATGAGACCCTCTATCCTCTGACTAGGTCTTGTTTTACTATTTTTTATGGGTCCCTCTTGTTTCTTGCTGAGAAGCTTTTTACTACTTTCTCGGGGATCCCTGGGCAAAGCATCTCGAGGTTTTATTTTTAGGATTTTATCTTTTGCCAGTTGCTTTCACCTTCTGGGCCTTTAGCCCCTTCTTCCCACAAGGCAAGGTGCAACCCTTAAATGATTGGCCAACCCAATGCCCAAACCAATGTAATGGGATGGATGAGCGAGAAGTAAGATGGAACGTGGTAAGTATGACGGGAGCGGACGATGACTCTTCAGAAATCCCCCCAGTGGCAACTCAAAAACCTATGGGCACAAGCTTACTAGGGCATCCTGTCATTCACCCTAGACATGGTCAACTGGATAAGTATAAGATCCAAGCACCCGTTAGAAACAAAAAGAACTAAATGCACATATTCAAAGGTTTTGAGGATCAGAGTGACACATACCATGATACCCAGACTCATTACCTCATGGAGCAAGATCCATCTCTGCTACAGGACCAAGCTGAGGTGATGGATGTTGTTGTCGCTGACAAAGTGGAGGCACTGAAAGGAAGAAAAGAAGGGCCCTCAAGGGCCATGCTCAAGTCAATCTGGCTCTCGGTACTCCATGTTTAGGACATGTGGGCCTCGAGACATAATCTCCTTAGTTATCCCTAAAAGTGGGGGATAACAGTTACTTTACATGCAATTTTATTGAGCATTGTGGATAATTAACTAGTAGTTGCGCATCTCTTGCCCATGGAGGCTTTACTTGCTTTATCTATTGTCCATTTGAAGTTGCGCACTTGCCCGTGGAGGCTCTTTTGTTGGATCTTGCATTTATCTTTAATTGCCCCTTGAAGTTGTGCATCTTGTGGAGGCACTTCTTGTTTAGGTTTGTAGTTGTGTTGAATGTTGTTGAAGACAACCCCTTGAAGTTGCGCATCTTGTGGAGGCACTTCATTGTTTGGGTTGTTGGCTTGTTGTGTTGTGGTGATCTTCTTTGAGTAATATTTTCTTTCCCTGCACAAACAAGTCAAGTTAGTTTCAAGTTAGTGCTTGTTTCCTTTCTTTGTTCATAGTTGTATATTGTTGTATCTTTAGTATTCTTTGTATTCTTTTGTATAGATGGTTGTTTCATTTACTTTTATCTAATTCAATTGTAAATTGTATCAAGTAATTCTTTTGTTTCTAATTGTAATCTTTTGTAAATCCTAAAACCTTTGTAACTTTAGTTGACCCCTTTGCCCAACCTTAGGCACTAGTCTTAGTTGTCTTAGGGAAAGGCTTGACTTTGCATTAAAAGATTTGCACTTGCATTGTTTTCCTCTCATATAGGCTAGATTCCCCCCAACCTTTAATAATTAAAATGAACTCCTAGAACACCTTTAATCACTCACATAGTAACTAGGGTCTACCCCCCTTGGCTTCCCTAGGAGTAAGCCTAGACGGAAGAAGTTCAAGTCGAGGTGACAGTGGGCTTGACCTTAGACATTGTGTCTCCGAGGACACACTAAGTGGATTGAGACTTAGTCCACATTCGCAAGTGTATATAAGGAGGACAACATCTTTGTAACTTTAGTTGACCCCTTTGCCCAACCTTAGGCACTAGTCTTAGTTGTCTTAGGGAAAGGCTTGACTTTGCATTAAAATATTTGCACTTGCATTGTTTTCCTCTCATATAGGCTAGATTCCCCCCAACCTTTAATAATTAAAATCAACTCCCAGAACACCTTTAATCACTCACATAGTAACTAGGGTCTACCCCTCTAGGCTTCCCTAGGAGTAAGCCTAGACGAAAGAAGTTCAAGTCGAGGTGACAGTGGGCTTGACCTTGGACATTGTGTCTCCGAGGACACACTAAGTGGATTGAGACTTAGTCCACGTTCACAAGTGTATATAAGGAGGACAACATCTTTGGCCCTGTTTCCGGGGATAAATCTTTTATCCTTGGTCTTAACGACTTAACTTAATTTATTCTTTAAAAACTAAGCAACAAATTTTCTCCCTAATTTTTTAACTTGGGTTGGTTTTTCATTGTTTGCTTACTCTCAAAGTGGTGACTCCATCTGAAAATCTCTTTGAAGTATACTACAGTGAGCAATCCTTTTGCTCCTTGTAGGCTGCTTGAAAGTCTTGGAGAAGAAGCAATCTTTGATATCCATCTCTTGTTGTACATAATAATCTAACAACTTTTTGTTTTCCTTCTTGTTTTTGCTTTGTTTGGTGCTCTTGTTTGTTTGAGATAAACTTGGTCATCTGGCGACTCCACTTTAAAATAATTTGACAAAGTATTCTTCAAGGAGGAACTCACGGCTTGTTTTGCTTCATCCTTCAACTTGGAAAGGTTTTTGGATGAAGTTAGCTAGTTTTTCTTCTCGTTGGATCCTTGATAATTCTTGGGTCCTAGTCCTTTTCTTTAGACCTTTTGATGATCTAGTAAGAAATGGGCACCTTCTTAAAACCTATTGATTTTTCAAGAATAGTTGGTTATCCTCATAATATATATGAAGATGTTATTGAAAATTTGTCTGATTTTCATGATTATGGTGATGCTTGTGCTCATGTCAGGGCCTTTGGGCAGTTAATTGATGATTGGTATAATCCACCTATTTATGAGGATGTTCTAATGAAATTGCTTTCCTGGACTCTTTGTGAGGGATATGCTTGTGATTGGTTTCTTGTTCATGAGGATAATTCGTTCAAGACCATACGGGATTTGTTGCATGCCTTTTTGGAGAGATTTGGTGATGATCAGGATGAAACTTCCAATGAATTGGTTGATGCTTTTATGGAAAAATGGAAGAGGAAGAATCTTCCAGATATAAAAACAATCAGTTCAGATATAAAGATAGATACTCCACCAGATCCCATTGAGGAGCTTAAAGAAATCATTTTGAACATGCGGTATGCCCATACTAAACAATGTGAAGCCATGAATGAACAATTTATGGCCATGGAAGATCAATTAGAAATCATGGAGGCTCGCCGTGCAGAGGAAGAGACTTGTATTGAATATCCGAACCCTATTGAACTTGAGCTTCACAGTGAAAAAGAAAGGGAAGTTCATAGGGAAATTTCGGATGAGTCCATGGATGAGCCACTAACCGATCTTGAGGAGATAAAGGAATATGAGTTTGAAATTGTTGAATATCTAGATAATTCAAGTCCCCACCCTCCTCCCGAGGAACCAATCTCTTTAAAGGAGAACTTTGACAACATTGATGAAGACAGTGCAATGGTTCCTTTGACATGTTCATTTCCAACCTTTCAACCAAAAGATGACTTTATAAAGAATAATGGGGGAATGGAAGGCAACTTCAGTTTGTCAGTTTCGTATCATTATGAGTATTGGTTGGCCTTCCACCTTGATAGTCATGTGCAACAAGATATTAAAATTTTACACGGCTTGTCAAACTCCAATGTTTGGTTAAATAGAGTAAGGAGCATGATTGTTGGTTGGTTCTTTCTCATAAGAAATACCAAGTTGATAAAACTTGGGAAGGGGTCTTCTATGAGTCATCCTGGACAAGAATGTTTCAGACACTTGTTGATTCATTCCATCCATTGCATGGATGGTTGTAACGTATCTCTAACCCTTCTCTTTCATTTTAAGTTTTGTATTATTTCATTTCATTATGTAATTATGTTACTTAGATGATTCATTGTATCATAGTTTCATTTTTTTTGTACAATGGTTATTTCATTGTGTGATTATTGTTTATAGCTTTTCATTTATTCATTTGTTTATACATGTATTTATGTTGAGTATTGGTGAGCACTATGTTTTGTAGATGATGGATTCTCGTATGCTCTCCTTCCCAAGTGAAGATCAAACACACGTCTCCATGTGGAGCCAGATGTTGACCACCTATTTCAACTAGGGGGTCAACTCCATGTACCATGAAGATATGCACCTAATGGTGCTACCAAGTTGAAGACTCGATGGTTCTACAAGGCATTTTTGGCCTTCAACAAGTATTTTTGTAATTGGAATTTTCGCTCCCCTGCGTGGGATAATAATGTAATGGGTCTGCATCGATCATAATTTAGGTTGGTTGCCTAGGAATTTATCATTAGAGGAGTCCCTTTCAGTGAGTGTTTTTTTTCCTCAGGTTATTAATTTTGCCTAACCAGCCTTATTAATTTCCCTTGAGTTTTTCACTCCCACAATAATCCTCCAAAGTGGTGAAAGGCGTTATAATGGTCGAGCCCTAGGGTGACTCGTGTCTACGAATATTGTAAATGACCATGCTAGACATGTCCTGGAGTCTTGCGGAATTCCGTCGAGTCTAAAGTATTTTTTAATTTTTTTAAAATTACCTAGTTAATGGTAATTTTAATTAATTTTGATGTAAAAATGTAAAAACTAGGTCCTTAGGATTTGTAATAGGGGTATTTGTACTCAAAATAAATGGAATGAGACCCCCTACACTCTTGGACCAAGTTTCAGCTTAATTGGAAAAGTTTTGCTAGGTCATTGTCCATGAGGAATCCAAGTCAGTCAAAAATCAGTAAATAATTGGATAAATTAAAAAAGCCAAAAATTGTAAAATGAACAAAAAGTCATGAGAGAGAGTGGGAACGGTTTCCTAACCTTTTTCCTAAGTTGGAAAATTAATTTTCCACTTAAAAAACCCCCCCTGCTTAGCCAACAACTTAAAGAGGTGTTCCCTAGCTAATTGACATGTGGGAATTAAAAAGTTTAAGTGAAAAAAACCACCTAAACCCTAAATTCGCCCCCCTTGGTGTCTAACTTAAGTTTGACCATAGGAAAAGGTGTTTTCCCCTTTTACACCTCACCCCCTCACTCACTTACCAAAACCCTAAAAGTGACTCTTCCTTGATTTTGTCTATTTCTATTAGATGTGTGACACTTGTAACTCATCTAAGAGGGGTCTCTCTCCTCCCCAAGTATAAAAGAAAGCCACCCCTCCCTCATTTCACACATCTATTCTTAGTGCAAGGTTACTCTACCCAAATTTCTCCTCTCCTCTCCACTTTCTCCCACTCTTCTCTCTCATTCTTTCTTGCTCTCTCATTCTTTTCTCAAGCTTGTGGCAAATATTTGCTTAAGCTTGCTTCTAATACAAGAAATCTTTGGTGGATATATGGTGTTGAGAGTCTTCTTGGTGCAATCTTGCTTAATGAGGTGATTTGTTTAGTTTTATTTCTTGCTTTCATTGTTGTAGATCTAGAGTAAGGATCCCAAACAAAGTATTTTCCTTGGGTAGATCTTTTGATAGTGTTGACCGCTGGGTTAGCACAGAGGTCAACTCATTTCATGAAGATTATCTATGTCGAAGACAGCAGGGTTCTACTGGGTGTTTTTAAACACCAGCACTTATATTTTTGTAAACGGGATCTTCGCGCCCCTGCGAGGGTAAATAATGTAATAATGTCTGCATGGATCATAGTTAGGTCAGGTACCTTGGATGTTGACATCAGGGGAGTTCCTTTCATCGGGGGTTTTTTAATCTCAGGGGGTTAATGTGGCCTAACTAGTCAGGTTAACTTTCCGGAGTTTTTCCCTCTCACGCTCC
>JASDQU010278437.1:607-14948 GCA_032191745.1 Picea mariana | reverse complement strand
GCAAGTTGCAGCTTGCAAAACAGAGGTTGTAGCCTCATTATGAGTTGGTGCTCATATGTATGATAATGTAAAGAATGTAACTATTACTTATCATATAAAGAAAAAGAGGTTTTTACCCTGTATGGGTTTCCTCAAGAAATATCTGTCTCTGTGTTTCTCATATGTGTGACTGATGTTGAATATGCCATTGTTTATTCCCCTGCATTATTGTGATCATCATTTAGCGTTTCAGCAAAGAGTTTAAAAGAAGCATAATTGTTTAAGCACGGTAACAACTGATTCACCCCTCCCTCTCAGTTGTCCAACACCTTTCACGCTCGTTAAACTGAAATTTGAAGTCATGTCTATCCAACAGTATTTACCCCTTTTTCTGTCCAGATGGTCAATTGTACAAACAAAGGTATACTCTAGAGGCCTCGGATCTCTAGAAGAGTACTCTCAGGTATAATTTTAACCCTTTTTTGGGCCCGAGGGACTAAATTTACGAAAAAGTAACCCCCGCAAAGTCCATAGTTAATCTCTTTTTAGATTCCCTAAAATTGAAAAGATCGTCGAGTGACCTTATTCTTTCACACTCGTTAAAATGGTCCAGAAGAACATTCTTGATGGAGTTCATAGTTAAGATTTTTTCAGACTCCTTAAAAATAAAAAAATTGCCGAGTGATCTTGTCTTTATTACACTCGTTAAAATGGTTTTGAATAGATGTCATGTTAGTGCTAGTTTACCCCATTTTCAAACCGACTAGACTACCTTCGAAAAAGGTACCCCATCATAGTCTCCTTTTTCATTTTTTCAGACTCTCTAAATATGAAAAACCACCGAGCTTACCTTCTCTGGGCTCGTTAAAATTACATCGAAGGACGTTACCATTGTGTGTCTTATTAATCACATTTGCATACCTATGTTTTTGGCCTAATGCCGGCTCCATGTTGCTCTGAACCAAACCATCTAAATCATGCCTTATACGCAAGCCCTGTAGCACTTTACCTCTACATCTGGACACCTTTGGCCCCAAGAGGGATTTTTTTTGAGTGTCCTTGCTTTGAACATTAATATTGTCCTTGTGCCTCGAACTCGTATGTTTGCGACACTCATTCCTCCTTTGTAATGTAGCATTCTTTTGTTCTTTTTCCAAAATTATTGAAAAAGACAAAAAAATCAAATATACCCCAAAAAGAGGAAGGGAAAATATTTTCTTTGTATTGGCAACACAATGAGTCTCCCTTGGACAAAGAACATCCTTCCATTTTTTCTTCAAGCTTTTGGATTTAATACGACCTTAGGAATCTGCTCCTGCTACATTGAGTTGTGTCCTCCTCCATTTGGTTATTCTTCCTAACATATGGAGAGTTTGCGTTGCCTCCTGCATCGTGAACTTATGTTAATGCTATGCTTCCTGAGTCTCATCATTTGTCATGCTATTGTCCAAGGGAAGTTTTTCCAAGCCTCAATTGGCCCCTTTGCAGTTTGTCTCTTGCCCTCATGCTTTGCCATCCCGAAAGTCCAATCGAGTCTTTGTTCGAAATCAATGAAGCCTTCAGTTTGATCATCAAGATTCTATAGTCCATGATCGACGAGCCGTCGAAGATCTCTGGGCAGTGAAGTCGTACACTCATATTACACTCCTACCCGAGTTTTGAAGATTTTGAAGTTGTTGCTCAAGCTCTGAATACCTCATCTCTAGCCATTAGGCCTTATCAACTTCTAGAAAATGGATACTATACATGTATATCTTTTTGATTTTGAGATGTAGATCCGCTGTGTATTGCTCATGACTACACTTTATATAGTTATATGACATCTATAGTGTATTTGATTGGTAGGCATGATTTTATTTCATTCCGAGCATGGGTATGCCCGCCTCGGTGAGACAAATGTTATTTTGCAGATGGCACCTCCCGAATTCTGGTCCCTGGGCTCACTGGTTTGGTATGTTGATAAAGATTGGTAATGTATTTTGGCCATCAAATGATATTCTGACCTCACACATTAGGGGGCATCTATTATAAACCTAATTTGCACCAAACATACTTACCTGACATTAGGCCATCCCATATGCCTTCTTTTCCAAGCCAGTACTGAACAAATCTGGTTAAAAAACCCTCTTTATAAAGGCCCACGTTCCCTGATCCATTATTGCACGCGTGTACATGCTAACTGATCCAATACAACTCGAGTGTACCAATGAAAGCATGGAAAAAGGAAAGTTGCTGAGAGAACACACAGTTTTGGGCAAGTTAACTAAACCTTTCAGCCATGCATGGCTGGTCATTCGACCAAATACCTAGCTGCTTCTAGCCTATAAAAGAAGGGCTAAGGGTCCCATTTTAAAGGAGGAAAATCATAGTAAAGAGACTATACCCAATTGAGCATTCCCCTTGTCCCAACCTTTATCCATCCTTGTGCAAAGAGAAGTATATAGCAAAGAAGTTGGAGGATAGCTGAAGAGGAGCCCAGGACCAGGTTCATGGAGCAGTGGTTGACTTCATCATTGTAAGCTGCTTTAGTGAAGTTAATAATAAAGTACTTTTCCCGTACCACCATATGAGGTTTTCATTGTTCATTGTGTACATGTTGATTAAATCTCCAACCCATTAATCTATAGATCAAATGCATGTGGAGTTTTTTGTTTGACTTTTGTGAATTCAGGTTAGCCTTGGGAGGAGAGTTGCAGTCAAAGAGCAACCAAGCATGAAGAGGGATCGATATCAAATGCTGAAATAAGGTATGTTCACTTGATCTTCTTAACTACATATTTTCTTAATAATAATGGGGATTAGGTCTGGGATGATGGTAAAAAGTAGGAATCTTTAGGTATTTTCTGCATGCATGATAAATCCCTAAGTGCTAGTCTGTAGAGGGATTTCCCACTCACAACAGATATACCACTGTATAATTGTATCAACCTATACCACTGACTTGCAACCAACCTGTACAAATGCCCTGTAATCAATTTGTACCTGAACTGAACATGTATCAACAAAATACAACATGTACATGACCTGCAATGCTACAACACACTATGTATGCGCCCTATCTGTTATGTATCCCACGTATGTATGCGACCAAACTATTATGCAACCTGCATGTTCCTTCTAAAAAATAGGGTTTTCTTTCTTCTGAAAACTTCTGACCCTGTGTAACTTCTTTCACATAGATCTGTAACCTGTCATTGCATCCAGACTGTATTTGTACCATGTGCATGCATCCTTATACATATCTCTCTCTATTGATGTGCCAAAAGTGTGTGTAATCATGAATAAGTATAATAACCCTCACATGATCAAGACTTCAAACCCTTTCTGATATTCAGCCTCTCAATACATCAACCAATACAATCTCTCAACCATATATGACAAACACCCTTAGCCATATGCCAAGAAATACCAGATGTGCCTCAACAATAAGTATCAATTATAAATATACCAGCATTGTATCTCTGTAGATTTGACTTATACAAAAGATCCCATGTAGCCACTAGTCTTTCTAGGGAGAATCCCCAAATATCCATAACCATTTCTCATGCATACATCAAAATCCAACTATTAATAGAAATAAGACATACCTTTTCAACCAATGGATAGATATGATGTATCTGAGCACTGTAGACTTTCCCGAGAGCTTGATGTTAGAATCTATAACCTCTACATCTTCATCTTATCAAGTTTCCATGGATTTACCAACATGTATGCACCTTAATACACTGCCATCCCGCGTACGCCTCCGTATCTCTGCACCCTAATACACTGTCAGCACGCATACACCTCAAAAGATAGGGTTTTTTTATTATTCGATGTAATTCTGAGAATTTCACCGTCAACCCTTCCTACTACCTCAGACTTTCGCAACTTCAGATGTATCAATGAGTACTTGTAATAAGCCTCACACAACAAAATATATTTAATGTGTTCAAGTGTGATTAAATGAGAGAGCTTTGCCTCCTATTTATAATTTCATGTAGCATTACACTTTCCTTATTTTAGGGAGTTCTCCATTTACTTTATTATTTAAATAATTTCTTTTGGAAACACTTTGACTTTTATGGCTTCTATATGACTCATGAGGGTTCTCCAACTTCATATGGACATAAATCTCTAACCGTGAGGAGTTATGTGACATTCCAGATACCACCGGAAATGGCATGACAAGCACTCTCAATCTAGGATAGTTTCCCTGACAAATTCACTGACCTTAAACTCATTATTCCATAATTAAGAATGGGTTCTCTAACCATACTTCTAGTATAACTCAATCCACAAAGCGTCTTCCCATGAGGGCTTTCACCATAAGGGGACCACTTTGGAGTTCATCCATTTGTACTTCTTATCAACCATGACAAGACAATAATGAGTCATCTTTACATCAAACAAACTTGGGTCCATTACCGAAACCTTTGTGCTACCGGAATTTGCTACCAGAATTTCTTCAAGGGTTGACATCAATGACAACCAACCTTAATCAACAAGCTATTCTACATGTCGTGGATATTTGGCATCCTTATTATTGGGGCAACACTTCCAGATTAAAAATGATCACCAGAGCCTCATGTATTTTCTAGAACAAAAAATTTCATCCCTGGAGCAACAAAAATGGGTCACCAAGATATTTGGATATGATTATGAGGTCATTCATAAGAAGGGAAAAGAAAATGTGATCGTTGATGGTATTTTTAGAAAATAAAAAGAAGAAGGGTACCTCTTTTCCCTGTCTTTCGTTGTACCTACTTGGCTCCAAGCTTCTCTCTAGGAATGGTTGCAAGATCCCAAAATATCTCACCCGATCCAAAAATTGCAAGAAAATTCTCCAGATTCTCTAGGGTACTCTTGGAATAATAATGAGCTTCACTACAAATGTCATCTATATTTAAGAAAACAATCACAACTTAAATCTACGGTACTTTCAGAGCTTCTTGCTTCAGCCACCACTGGGCATTCAGGGTTTACCAAAACTTATGAAAGGGTAAAACGTTTTTTATTTTGGGGAAGGTATGAAACATGAAGTCCACAACTTTGTGGCTGAATGTGATGTATGTCAATGCAACAAGGGAGAAATAGTCAAATCCCATGACACACTCCAACTCCTTCTAATKCCCCCTTCTATTTGATGGGATATCTCTATGCATTTCATTGTGGGTCTAGCTAAATATGGAAGCAAAAACATTATCATGATGGTAGTTGATCGTCTTTCCAAATATGCTCATTTCTATGCTYTGCAACATCCTTTCAMCGCCTCCACAATGGACCAAGTTTTAATGGATAATATCTTCAAGCTTCATGGCATGCTACATTCTATTGTCTCTAACAAGGATCCCACATTCACCAACAATTTTTAGCAAGACTTGTTCAAGCTACAAGACACCCAATTCCATATCAACACCGCTTATCATCCCTAGACTGATGGACAATTTGAAATTGTCAATAAGTTTTTGGAAACCTATTTAAGGTGTTTTTCATCATATCGCCAACATCAATGAGCTCAATGGTTACCACTATTTGAATGGTGGTACAACACATATTAGCATACATCCACTCACATGACTCCTTTGAAGAAATATATGGAAAACATCCATCATTGGTTCTCTCATATATTCCAGGTGTCTCTAAGGTTCAAGAGGTAGACAAAATTTTTACCATATGCGAGGCCATTCTCCATACCCTGAAAGACAATTTGGTATTGACTTAAAATTGCATGAAGTAGAAAGAAGATCAAGGTCATTCTGAACATCAATTTTTTGAAGGGGATCAAGTGTTTCTTCATCTACAACCTTATAAGTAGGCTCCCTTAAATATGAACATTGTTAGAAGCTTTCTCCCAACTTTTATGGTCCTTATACCATTCCCAAGCATGTGGGGCATGTTTCTTAGCAGTTAGATCTACCCAGTGATTCTAAGATCCATCAAGTTTTTCAAATCTCATGTTTAAAGAAGGTGCTTGGAAATAAGAGACAAAATCAAACTCGTCTACCATATATGGATGAATAAGGTTCCATATGGATATATCCCCAAGGAGTCTTGGACCAATGTGAATGTCATCTCCGTCAGTGCACCATCAGGGAAGTATTAGTGTAGTGGAAAGATACAACCCTAGAATATGCCACTTGGGAGCCATCTACCATTCTGCAACAATTTCCTCATCTCAAGACTTGAGGACAAGGTTTTTTTTCAAGGGGGAGGGCATGTTAGGGACCTAGCCTCCCTAACCCCTCATGTAGGTAGAATAATATAATTTCTATGTAATAAAGGTCGACGTTAGTCTATAAGGCCTATTTAATAAATGAGAACAAGTCAATATAAGAATACCTAATAGAAGCTTTCGCTTCTAGAAAGATCTTCCGCTGGAAGGTTATTTAGAAGATATAATTAATATAAATAATAGCAAGAGGCATGAGAATTCTTGGTATTGAGAATGATTGTAATAGATCTCTTGTCTGCTGGAGGTTTCCCCCTCGAAGAGAAAAGTGAACATTGTTTCCTATCAATAAAGGTATAATTTTGTTGTTGTGGTTCCATATAATTTGTTGTTCCACTGTTATCTCTGTATTATTTCCATATTTTGTTGCTATTTCAATGTTATTCTCTACTTTATTTGTGTTTTTTGTTAATATAATAGATCTGGTACCTTACATTAAGAGATGGATTTGGGATTCATTCATCCATATGATCGACCTCATTATATTCAAGAGTTTATGAAGTTTTGAGTGAGAGATATTTTTGAAGCACACCATCCAGAAACCATCCCCCTAACTGAACCAAGTGCTATAGCTAGAACTTGGCCCAGTTACTCATTAACCTATGAGAAGTAGATCCCAAGGAAGATATCCATTAGTGGAGACCATTTTCATCCTATTGTCTCATTGAGACATCAATAGAGGAAGGAAGACACGGACCACCAAACCCAGTGGAGAGGGTAACCCGCAACACTTGGATACCTGTTTCAACAAAGGTGATTATCTACGGTGACATGAACACCAACCTCGAGCTCAAAGAGTTGGTGTATCACCATAGCTTCGAAGCACAATTCAGGGAACTATATGATGGTATTTTGTATCTTTTTGGTGAATCATAAGTTGGGACCTTTACCTAGCAATGTGGTTTGGATTGTCAATCACTGTGAGAATTGGATCATGGGCTCTTTAAATTCCTATTTGGAATGAGAATTGCACACCCCTGAAATTCTGTTGAACCAAACCATTTAACCTAGAGAGAGAATGGGATGTGGAGGGAACCAAAAGAGTTTCCTACCTAGCATGAACTGTGGGAGCTTGACCAAAATGTGGGAACTTAAGTAATGTGAGGATGCCATATTTTCTTAAGGGCTTAGCCCACTTCTAAGTAACCAAATTTTTAGTACCATCCTCTTTCTGGATAACACATGCATACTTTTCAAATTGGAGCTTGAGGAATTAGTTGGGATCAAGTACATTATAATCGACACACTTGAGCAGGGGGACTTTCCCCAACGTCAGCCCCTGAAACTATACTCCATATGGTAGTACTAGATCTGGGACCAAATGTTCTTTCATTTCCTTGGACTTCATTTTGGCTTAGGGTTTGCTTGAGGATTCCATATTTTGGATATGGCGAATGTAGTGTCTGAAATTGTGAAAGCATAGAACTAATATGGAACTCAACTGCAAAAGAAAATATTTTTTCCAAAAGATATTGGAATAATAATGGTGCATGCCATTCATTTGGTGTGGAGTTACTATCTAGTCCTTTCTATTGGTGTAGGCCATTTTGGGAAAAAGCACGATAATTAATGAAGGTAGATAGGAAATGGACCAAGGAAGGAGCGTGCACTAGAAAACAGGGAAAAACAATGCTGAGAAACCAAGAAAGTAAAATAAAGGATAAAAGATGTGGATAAATGAGGAAAATAGTTGGATTTTGGACCAGACGCGATCATGGATTAAAAAGTGGAACAATATAATCCACCCAGGTTTAGTGGGTTAGGATTTTGGTCATTTTTGTAATGGGTAATTAGCCCTTTTTTGTAATATAAACATATGTTGTGAGATAGAGTATAAGGGATAGTTAGTGATGCTAACATGTATGAGAGGTGATAGAGATATGATGAGATAGAGATAGACAGAAAGAGATATGAATTCTAACCAAGAGTAAGGTGGTAAGTCATGATCTGTGGAGCTCACTGCGATCCTTGTCATCCTCAAATGTAATGCACATAGTGTTATAACCTTGATGCATAATTGTAACACACCCACCCCATTAAGTACCCTTTTAAGGGATGGGATATAATTTTTTCACTTGCCTATAGCTTCTCAAGGTTCCTTGAAGAGAGGAACCATTTCCTTCTGCTCTTTGAGAGCTTTCCAATGACTGTTACCATGCTCAAATACAAGCTATGGATTGGAACTTATGCCCTTCCAAAGCTCTTCAGGCATCATTGGTCAAAGGCCATGTGGGACCTACATGGGTTCACCTCATTCATACCATCCCACTTGGTACATACTCAGCCAATGTTTTCATCCTTTAGTGATGACATGGCCACTGGAGGGGCAGTTACATGGAATGTTCCCCGTGCCATCATGATTACTGGTCCTTCAACCCTTCGTCCTTCCTGTCCATGTTTGAAACATTCCCGGAGTTTCGAAGTGCCAAATTTCCCTAGAACTCCTACATCCATGATGGAGATCAATCCATCATTAAATCCAACGACTGAGATTCTCCCTTGTTCAACACATATGTTTAACGGATTTTGACATTCGACACTTCAAGGTTGAACTCCCTTTTCTCTACTTGCACATCCTCCAGAGTCCTGAAACCCAAGAATCCTACCACGTGGCTCTGACCTTCGACCCTATTGGATCATACGTTCTAACACCCTAAGTCTCCCAGAGTTCCAAACTCCAAAACTCTCAGGGTCCCATTAGCCATTAGGTCAAGCAACTATGCACCAGGAGATGACATGTGGAAAAAGATGGAGATGACGTGTGGGCCTATCAATGGCAGACACGTGTAGCATTCCAATTGGCATATGATATTTGTAAAAAGAATGAATCAAGGTGACACATGGCATGATGAACATGGGTCCATGTCACCCTAGGTGACATCAGTGTGCCACGTCACTTTGAAAAAACAACCTCTGGGAGCCTCTAGCCTCTCCTACTTGTAAAATCACCTAGAGCTCCAAATTATGAACTCTTGCCAACAACCTCCCAATACATTTTATCCCACGTTTGAGACAGGTACATGTAGATCCCAAGATCTATGACCTTTTTTTCTTCCTGACTTCGACGTTCGGGGGTTTGGATATGTAATTTCCTTTTTACTCCTGGAGTGGTCATCGCCGAACTGGTTGTTGAACATGATAAGTCAAATGAGAGGGGGGGGTGAATCAATTGTATAAAAATTGTTTCATTTGATAATAAGATTACTTATTAATCATTAAATCATGCCTTTAACATTTAACTTGCAATAATACATTTAACCAATAAATAGACAATCACATAAATAAAATAGTAACACAATGATTTTTCATGAGGAAACCCAAAAGGGAAAAACCTCTTCTTCTTATGAATGAAAGGGAAGCTCCAACTCCTCTTTACATTCTTATTTTATCTAAGCTACAACTAAGATGAGGATGCTACCTCTGTTTCTTTAGAACCTAATGAATGGAAGCTACAACTCTCATATGTACAAGCACCAACTTGTACAGGAGACTTTGACAATCTCCTCTTGCTCCTCCCTACCACCCTAGAATCCTTCTTTGTCACTAAGAACCTGCAAACCAACTCTTTATATTCTCTGTCAAATATAGACATTTAAGTCCTCTCTGTTTATATATTCACATCAGAATCCATCCTTGACCAAACCTCATAAATTTATCAATCTGTGCATATATATTCTCTTCTTAATATTTGCTCCATTTTCATCATTTCTTCTCATTGTTTCAGAGCTTTGGCCCCACCATTATTCCCCACTCGTCACCCACAATATCTCACACAATTTCTTTGACAATCAGAGTGTACATTAGAATCCTCATGCTTTGAAGACTTAGTTACAATAACGGAACAAATACCTTACATAAATTATTATTGGCTAAGGCATCAAGAAGAACAACAACCGTTCGATCTGTTTCATCATTTAATCAGTGCTGTTTAATAAACATACATTGAGTTTTGAATTTTCAACATAAACAAGCCTCGAGCACTTCAACAAGACATTGGTGCTAAAACATATCCCCATTGGTTGTGACCACGAGCTTAATCAAAAAGGTGCTTTCATGATTCGCATATCGACAATCCTGAGGTGAAGACATCTCGCCTCTTCATGTTGTGATCCCCGAAATGGGGCTTATATTCATTCTAGCTCCTCCCTCTCATACGACCACCAATGGTAAACATAGCCTATGCAAAAAATATGTTTTCCCATTTCTCACTTCAGGAGTTAGAAGGTTGGGGAATTTTCTTCCTCTAACTGTCAGTAAGCAAAATAATAATTGCTAGCCACGTGTCCTTCGCATCCAACGATCCTCATATTATCATGATTTTATAAGATAGAGAACTCCTCTCTTGACTTTCTAGTTAGAGAAACACTGACCTCTTGCCATGTGTACTCTGCATTTCATCATTTTGGCATTTTGCATTTCAGCGTTTCAGTGATGCAGTGTTTCGACACTCCAAATCACGATCCCCGAAATGATCTGACGACTTCACAATTGATCTGGTGGATATCGATCAGATGGTTCTCGTTAACTTCTTGGGGATAGATCAACGGTCATATACGACTCTTATATTACCCCTCCAATGATTAATCCAATGGACATGACTTAATCATTCATTGAGATGGATGGTTGTCGGGGTTTTGGTACTTTGGCCATCAGGTCTTCATGACCTCCAACAAAAACTCTCGAAACCGTAGATCATGTGACGCATGTCCCTTTCAGTATTTCATGATCATATGGTCCTGATATCATCATAACTTTGCACTCCAATCGACGACTCACAACCTTTTAGGACTTTGCCTTTCGCAATTTCATGTATCGCGGTGTCAAAGGTTGGAGCTCCTCCTTTCTTTGTTTCTCGATATCTGATTTCTGCTGATATTTGGATCAACGATCCTTGACCCTCCATGATCAAACGGTCTGGATTGAATCACGAATTCATGTTTAGGTATATCGAGAAGCATGCCTTCGTTCTCTCAACTTGTAATCCTTGAATTCCCAAATCTCTCAACTTGCAATTTCCGAATTGCTGAATTTCGAAGGAACTCTCAGGGAAAAGTTTGACATTAATGACAAAACCTGTGAAAATTGACCAACAAACTCCCCCTTTGGCATTGATGGAAAACTTTAAATCTCTTCTCCCCCTTTTGACATCTGTGGTAAAGGAATCAACCATACGCCCTTTGAGCAAAGAAAAACCACTTGCAAATATGTATCATTTCAGCAGCAACTCCCCCTATCAATAATAGTCAATAAACCTGTGCAGTGTGATTTTATAATGAAGCCCTTGCAATCTTGAGAATGAAATGAAATTATAGAGGGTAAACCCCCAACTGATCCCTGAGACTTTCAAATTGCATTTTAGGTAAAGTTTTAGTAAATACATCTACAATCTGATCCTTTGTGCCAACATATTCCATTTTAATGACTTTAGACACAACCTGCTCTCTTAGAAAATAAAATTTAATGGGAATGTGCTTTGTTTTTGAATGCATAACATGATTTTTAGAAATACTAATTGCACTGGTATTATCACAGAAGATAGTTATAGGTTCATCATAATGAATATGTATATCTTCCAGCATCTGTTTCATCCATGGAATCTGAGTGCAACAACCTGCAACTGCTATGTATTCTTCTTTAGCAATAGACAGAGAAATTGTTGATTGTTTTTTACTTGGCCAACTTACAAGACATCCTCCAAGAAAAAATGCTCCTCCACTAGTACTCTTCCTGTCATCAACACAACCTGCCCAATCAACATCAGTGAAAGAATATAACTCAAGTTGATTACATGTAGGATACCACAAACCATATTCTGTTGTTCCCTTATGATATCTGAAAATTCTTTTGACTGCAAGTAGATGATAAGTTTTTGGTGAAGCCTGAAACCTACCAACTTGACAAACTGCAAGCATAATATCAGGTCTTGTAGCTATAGCATAAAGAAGACTACCAATCATAGATCTGTATATTATCTGCTCAACATCTTTAGTATCATCAAACTTACTTAATTTATAGCCAGTAACCATGGGAGTGCCAACTGGTTTAGAATATTCCATCTGAAATTTATCAAGCATTTCATTGATATACTTGTTTTGAGAAATGGAAATACCTTTATCAGATTGAGTTATTTGCAAGCCTAAGAAAAACTTCATTTCTCCTAGCATGGACATCTCAAACTCTTTCTTCATACTTTCTGCAAACTGTTTACTGAGCCTATTATCATCACTACCAAAAATGATATCATCTACACATATCTCAACAATGACCAGGCTATCATTTTCTTCTTTAATATATAGATTACTATCAGTGTTACCTTTCCTGAATCCTTGCTGCCTCAAGTAATTGTCAAGTCTGGAATACCAAGCCGTTGGTGCTTGCTTCGGCCCATACAATGCCTTTTTCAACCTGTAAACATACTGTTCTACTTCTTGTACCTGAAATCCATTTGGGTTTTCCATATATACTTCTTCCTCTAAATCACGATTCAAAAATGAAAACTTTACATCCATTTGATAAACTTTAATGTGTTTAGAACTAGCATAAGCTAGAATCAATCTAATGTATTCCATTCTTACAACAAGTGCAAAAGTTTCTCCATAATCTATTCCTTCTACCCGTGCATGCCCTTTACAAACCAATCTAGCCTTATTTCTAGTTATTTTACCTGCTTCATCCATCTCATTTCTGAAAACCCATTTAGCCCCTATGACATTCTTATTCAAAGGTCTAGTTATTTTTTTCTATTTGACTAAGTTCTTCATTCATTTCTTTCATCCAATATTCATCTTTAATTGCTTCTTCAATAATTTTGGGTTCAATCAGAGAAATTAAGATTCCTGTTCATGAGTTGAGGTGGATTCTTGCCTTCTGCTTCTTGTTCCAACACCTGCATTTAAGTCACCAATTATCTGTTCTCCAGGGTGATTTTTCTGTATTCTCTTGCTTGGAGTCTTTGATGGAGTCATGATTTTGGATGGAGTTGTACCCTGTATCAAAGTAGGATTTAATTGTTCACTGTCAGCAGCCTTAGTTTCTTCTGTTTCACTTATTTCTTCATCCATCTTATGTTTGTCATATATTTCATGTTGATCCTTTTGTTTAGATTTTGATTTCAAAAATGAGGACTCATCAAACCTTACATCTATAGATTCAACAATCTTTCTTAATCTAAAATTATAGCATTTATAAGCCTTTCTTGAACATGAATATCCAACTAATAGGCCTTCATCAGTTCTAGAGTCTAATTTCCCAGATCTTTGTTATTCTTTTGATGTAACACTTACTCCCAAAAATTCTAAAATGTTTTATGTTTGCTAGTGTTCCTTTCCGTAATTGATAGGGTGTCTCATCAGTATTATTTCTTAGCAAACTTCTATTCAAGATGTGTACAACAGTATGAACAACTTGAGGCCAAAACATGTCATTCAATTTGGACTCATTTAACATTGTTCTTGCCATTTCGATAACAATTTTGTTTTTTCTTTCAACAACACCATTTTGTTGAGGTGTTTCTGTAACAAAGAAATTCCTTTTAATTCCATTTTCAACACAGTAATTGTTAAATTATTTTTACACAAACTCTCCTCCATTGTTTGACCTTAAGCACTTAATCTTCATATCAATTTCATTTTCAGTCAATTCTTTGAAAACTTGAAAGCAACTAAAAGTTTCAGACTTCTTTTTCAATAAAAACAACCAAGTCATTTGAGTAAAATCATCCACAAATAATAGAAAGTATCTTTCACCATTTAGATCTGTTGTCCTCATAGGTCCACATACATCAGCATGTATTATTTCCAAAGGTTTTGTTGTAGAATATTCCTTTGTTTTAAACTTGACTCTAGTTTGTTTACCATGTTGACATTGTTTACAAATAGAGTTGGAAAGATTCTTTATGACAGGTAAGTTCCTTATTGCCTCTTTTTTATTTAACTGAATCAGATTGTCAAAGTTAATATGCCCAAGTCTTTTATGCCACAACTGTTGATACTAAGAGGGGGGTGAATTAGTATCAAGTACAATTTAAAACCTTTTTCAACTTATAATTAAACCATTCAATTATATCCAATGAGAAATGAACAATGGTATAAGAGTTACACCAATACACCACAATACACCATGCACAATATATGAGAAATAATCAATAGTTTT
>JASDQU010278436.1:0-14957 GCA_032191745.1 Picea mariana | reverse complement strand
AAAAAAAAGGATGTCTTGTTTGATGTAGATTCATTTCTCTTTGTATTCTTGTTCTACCTGATCTTAATACCACTTCTTCTAAGTGCTAGTGTATATGGAGTCTTTACACTTTCCTCATCACTACCCTTTTTCAATTTTCCATAAGAAGGATAGGGTGAGAGTGTGTTTTCCTCTTCCTCTAATTATTCTTTATATTTTGATGAGTAGGCAAACTATGGCATGTAGTTTTCCTTCAAAAAAGTGTTATTAATTGTCATGGACTCCCCCACTATCATGGAAACCTAGGCCTTCATGCCTGACCTGTGGTGTAGTTACAATGAGGCTTAAGATTCCTTATCTTCTCTTACCTATCCCTTTTCTACCATAGCCCATATTCCTTAACAATTTCAAACCAATTCCTCTAGTATTCTTCTCAAATTCACCAAGCTACTCTTGAGAAATGTCTATGGAAGTCGAGCTTGACAAAGTTGTATCAGTCATGGTGTTGGATTTGGAAGTGGAAATGGAAGGTGGATTTTCTTCTCTATGCTCTTAGACACTTCTTGCATATTTTCCAATGATTCTTCCTTCATTTCCAACTCTCAGTGTAGTTATTCCATGATCTAAGTGAGATTATCCTCTTGCCAACTATCCATCTAGATGAAATTCTCTCCCAATTTCACAATTTTCACTCTGCTCTTGTCCCGATTTTCCATAGCTGCAATGAATAAGTATTGGTGTTAATCTAATAACTTCTTTAGAAATGGTAGAAGTTTGGAATAGGTCTCAAGTTTCTTATCCATCTCTACCATCCTATGGTCATACACTTGGACCTTATCTTTGAAGAATTTGTTCTCTTCTTGAAGATGAACATGATGGCCCTTAATTATTTCAACCTTTTTTTGTTTTATTTACCCATGTCGGGTCCATGTTCTCTTCAAATTTGTTGTAGTTGCATCATATTCAAGGATACAAATCTTATACATTATGTTCTATAAATGAGGGACTTACAACCCACTCTCTTCACCAACATGGGTGCTTTGTGAAAAATGAAAATCTATCTTTGTTATATATACCAAATGAACTTTAAGGCTTTGTTCTATGTGTAACCTCTTCTCATGATCAATTATCTAGATCCTTTCTTCTTGTAAAATGTACACACGAAACCAGATGGAAATGCAATAGAAAATGAATCCCTATTCAAATGGGAAAGCTAAGGACATCAATGGCTACCAAAATGAAATCTTAAAAATTGGAGGGCTTATCCTCATCCCTCACATACACAAGCTCATCAATTTAGTAGTCAAGTAGGACTTCCCTAAACCCTATATGAAAAACCTTAATGTTCTTATTTTTTAAAAGTGGGGATAAAAACAATCCCTCCAAATATATGGCCATTTTGATTAACCCCATTTTATCCAAGTTGTATGGAATTATTTTGGAAAATAAGATTAGCATATGGCTAGAAAGCCACGAAAAAGGGCGAAAGGCCATGCCAGATTTAGGAGCTATCATTCAAATATGGACCACCTTGTTACT
Source organism: Picea mariana (assembly GCA_032191745.1). Classification (NCBI taxonomy): domain Eukaryota; kingdom Viridiplantae; phylum Streptophyta; class Pinopsida; order Pinales; family Pinaceae; genus Picea; species Picea mariana. The sequence goes on along the minus strand of JASDQU010278436.1, from coordinate 13,439 downwards.
CTTCTAATCATTGTGGAGAAGTGTCACAATAATACAACTAATCTCCTTTGTTTTTTTGTTGACCTTAGAAAATATTTTGGCACAATTCCCAAGACAAACCTTTGGAATAGGTTGGAAGAGATAAAAGTTCCTTTCAAGTTGAGGTGTAACACCCTGTTTCCCCCAGTTTGTAAATATAACTATATGGGCCAAGGAACTATGGAAAACTTAAAAGTGTGAATATTTATTTGATGGACCTTGTGTAGAAGGTCGATGAATGTAAATTATGTTATTTTCATAGAAAATGGTTATGTGTTGAATGACCGCTGAAAGAGGGGTGTGCTAAGAAAGACCAAGAAATGTTGTGAAAGCTGGTTGAGGGGACCAGGAATGGTTGCATTAACCTCCACCGAACCAGTACCATGCTGGAATTAATTTTCTCAGATAAGAACAACCCCCTGACCCATGAATGAATTACAGTCGGGATAGTAGGTGGGAAGTCCTCCTCAAGAGTTAATGAGGGAATGGGGTAGACCACCCATCCGTAAGGCTTCCATACCTGATCAAGGACTAGAAATTCGAGCCACACACAATCTTGTGGAAAATGACAAGAAAGGGAGTGTGGTGGGCAGGGGGAGACCTCTGAAGAAAAATGAAGAGATGAGAGAGGAAACTCTCAGGTCCGAGGAAGGACTGAAAGAGGAACAGTGAGTTATGATCACAAAAAATAGAGGCTGAACTAGGAGAAGGAGAGTAACCTTCGTCCTTATCTATTTTCTGTATTGGGAGAAGGAGAGTAACCTTCGTCCCTGCTTTTGTTGAGCTGGAAGTAAGAGATTGAATCTTAAAGCATCGTGGCTTAAGATCGGGGGTGGCCAGTGACAAATCCATTACGAGTGATTGAGCCTATGGTTGGGTGGAGACGAGCACCTCTTTCACCAGTCACATCACACTCTATTGTTTTGATAAGTGTCTTCTCTTGCCTTATGTTTTGAATTGTAAATAGTGGATGTATGAGAGTATTTACATGTCTATAAAGGTTTCTTTCTCTGTATTAAATGATTAAGTTATGAGTATGGGTTTGTTTCCTTAAGAACCTATAATTCTACTTGAATTTTCATACGCCCCAGTTTAATCACTCGAAGGCGCATTCCCCAGAAATTTACATCATCGTTCCAGAGTTGGAGAAAGCCTTTAGGAATATCTACTGATTTGGTAACCTCACAAGTTACCTTTCCTTGATTCAGAGCTTAAAGCTCTGCAATTCGGGAAGGTGTTCCCTATATACCAGTAGTCTAGGAGACTCTAAAATTGCATTTGTTTCCTTAACCAAAGACCCGACTAAGAGAAGGGATCATAGCCCCATAGTTTTATGAATATCCACGTGACATGGGTCTAGGGACTTTGGAGCTCGAGGCTCTGAGATGTCAAGTTGTATGAAGGTCAAGTTAAACCCTGTAATTGTTATGCACCGTCGATCTATGAATGAAGATCGAGGGTGGGGAATCACTACAGAGCGTGAAGGTGAAAATAGTGGATGTGCTAGTTCACAGCCTGCAATTCACCCTTGTCGTTGATCTCGATGGACTAGAGGATCAACGATCCTGGGTAGACTAGAATAGAGTGAGCACTTTCCATATTGCGGAGGTCGAAATCCCTGGTAAAGAACCCACATGTTGGGATCCCGCAATTCATGTGAACCGTCGAACGTCATTGATGTTCGATCTGATGTTGAAGCGATCCCTAAAACATAAGGAGCATGTGGGATGACGAAAACCTTCAAAGAGATCAAGCTCGAAAGAGATAGTACTTTCAAGAGTGCAAACAAAATCTAGGAGACGGGTCGTAGGAGGAGCAAGGGTTGAATCCTTTGAGCACTTAGAAAACCTTCTAAGTCGAAGTAAGTCAGAATCCTAGGAGGAGGAGAGACAGTGGTCATTGGATCACATTGCAGAGGCTCGACAACCATCTGATCTAAACAAGATGCATGAACCTTAGCACCTTGCACACATAGGAGAAGAGGACTTACTAAAGTTCTGAAGTCTCGAAGTAGTTTGGGACCATCCATCACCAAGAGGGACACATGGTGACAGATCGTGGACTCCAGAGAAATATGTTTGAGGGTTTTGATTAAAAGTTGAAATCCCTAAACTCTGAATACCCGAAGTGCATCTGGACCACCTGATCCAGAGGGACACGTGGCGACGGATCGTGGACTCTGGGGAAATCGGTTCGAGGGTTTTCAGTTAAAAGTTGAAATCCCCGAACCCTGAAGACCCGAAGTGAACCTGGACCGCCCGATCCAAAGGGATACATGGCGAAAGATCATGGACTCTGGAGAAATATATTCGAGAGGAGGCAAGTTTGAGACTTGATATTTTTGAATCCCGGAGAGTCGAAAATCCGAAGCAAATCTCACCCGTCCGATCAGCCAGAGTGAATCTAAATCATCAGATCGCCCGAAGAAAATTCTTAGGTGTCAAATCACCTGAAGTGCATCTGGGCCGTCGGATTTCAGTAGAGATATGGTGTAGATATGTGAGCTTCGGGTAGAGTCCCAAAGTAATTCTTAGCCATCAGGTCCTGAGGGACACGTGGCAAAAAATCATAGACCTCGGAGAAATCACCTCGAGAGTTCCATATTGAGAGTTGAAACTCCTGAAGCCCAAAACGTCGAAGAGACGAAGCGTCGAAGGGTTGAAATGCATCTAGACCATCAGATCCAGAGGATAGGTGACATGAATCCTTGGATTCTGGGCAAACACACGAAATAAACATTGACCATCGGATCGTTCGAAGTAGATTTGAACCATCAGATCTGGAGAACACATGGCGTGAATATGTGGACTCCGAGTAAAGACCCAAAGTAATCCTTGACCATCAGATCTGGAGAACACGTGGCATGAATCTGTGGACTCCGGGTAAAGACCCGAAGTAATCCTTGATGATCAGATCTAGTGGACACGCGTCGGTGGATCATAACCTTCGGATAAAATCCATTGGGAAAAAGGGTGGAGGTTTGAGATATCAAAAGTTCAGAGACCCAAAGGACATATCAACTGTTGATCTAGTTGAAAGGTCAAACATGTGAAGTAGAAGAAGGGTTGTTGATCTAGAAGGATGGGTTTTCATAGATCACCAACTCCGAAAGATTGATGTATAGAGGAAAGCAAGGTTTGAGAATTGAAAAGCTCAAAGTCTGGAATCGCGAAGGAGATCGCATCTATTGATTTAGGAGGGGAAGATCTGGTCCGTAGACTTGAAAAGGGAAGATCTGAACCATCAATTCCGAAAATACCATCAATATCAGGAGATCTATGGTCACGTAGCATTGTGAGGATCGAAGGTGCGCGAACTTTAAAATTTGAGGGTGGGCCGCAATCCAAACCCCGGTTTTGGAGAAAGGACCCATGGAGGCTCGAGGAGGATTGTGGAACGAAAAGTAGTTTGGATTCAAACCACCTTTAGCCGAACCCACAATTGTTTGTTGTGTGAGGTCATCACCAGAGGTCACATCCGAGGAGGGGTCAAGAAAAAGGGGCTAATGCTAATTCTGAGCCTTCGCTAAAGCACGAAGGAGAAGGTTGCGGGTATCGTAAGACCTATACCAGAAACTGGAAGGGCCTGTGTTTGAATAGGAGGTGAAACTATTAGCTCTTGAAGTCTTGTTTGACTTAGAGGATTGTAGAACCTTGACTGGATATTCAGGCTAAGTCCCAAACTTCCCAAATTAGGAATCGTAGAGGGAAAGGATATGTTCTTGTAAGAAGGACAAAAAAAAAATATTCATTTTTGCCCCATCGTGGGTGTGTTACAAATTGGTATCAGAGCATGGTTACAACACTTTTCCTTCTTGGGCTCATGGACGAGTCGCTTAAAAACTCTATTTAGAGTACTTTTAAAAGAGTGACACTCTACTTTACCTCTTTCTTAAAAGTCTGGTTAAAAAATTTATTAAAGAAAAGAATGAAACTTTCTACTACGTGTATGTATTTAAGAAATTGAACTGTGTATTGTTCATGAACTAATAGACTGTTAGCTATCAATAAGTGTTTTTTTCAACACTCGAGCAGTCAATAAATCACATGAAAACTTCAAGAATAAAGGATGGTGACATGTCATAAAGTGGGGGATGGCTCCCACAAAAGAGAGGAAGAGTCTGATGAAAGAAGGGCGGTGGAAACCCCTCTAGATCTGACTGAGACTGTAAGGAGCCTCAGGGCCGAATTACAGAGTTGCAAGGCTGACAATGAGAGATTGATAAAGGAGAAAGAAAAACAAACAGAAATTAATGCATTCTTGTTGCAGATCTTGTCTGACATATAGAGGCAACTACAACATGAACCTGCAACCAACCATGTGAAATGACGACATAAGAAGAGAAGTCGAAGTCCACTTGAGATTCAAAAAAATGACTCGATAAGTGACCGCACTTGGAGAAGCGCCTCAAATAAGGCTCAATCTGGAGGAAGGGGGCACTCATTGGTAGATTCCTCTAGAAAGGAAGATGGAAAATCCGAAGGATATTCTAGTAGCAGAGCAAGCCTGTATTCCCAAAGGAAAAGAAAGAATCGTAAGAGTTCCAAAAATCACGATCCTAAAGAATTTAAGAAAGCCAAACCACCCTCTTTCGATGGAGAGATTAGGAAGGGAGAAGAGGCTGAAGTTTGGCTGCTAGGTTTAAAGAAATACTTTAGATTCCATGATTACTCTGCAAACTTGAAGGCTCGAATAGCCATTTTTAACTTGAATGGAAAGGCTTCCATTTGGTGGGAAGACCTTAGGAACGTGAAAGGAGTCCATGAGAAGGAGCTATCATGGAAACAGTTTGAGAAATACTTTAGGAAGCAGTATTTTTCAGAGAAATACATGGATGGAAAGACTAAGGAATTCTATGAACTCAAGCTGGGGCAGCTCACCATAGATGAATTTGTCAATAGATTTCTTGAACTACTAAGGTATGTACCCTACATAAAAGATGAAAAAGTAAAGATGCAACGGTTCATTTTTAGGTTACCTCTGACCTACCGGAACAGAATTGAGTTCGACGAACCAAATATCTTATAAGAAACTATCTGGAAAGCAAGATATTGTTATGAATAGTTTGGGAATAAGAAAAGACCTCATGAGGATTGGAAGAAAGGGAGTAGTTAGGGATTCCAGAGGAAGGGTTTTAAATCCTCAAGATTCAAGAACTATAGAAAAGATTCTAGAAGGAGTCTTCCTACTAGAAGTGTATATCAACAAAATTTATCCTCTCAAAGGGGAAATAAAATTTTTAAGACAGCCCCAGGAATGAATGATAACCTAAAGAAGGAACCCTTAAAATGTTGGGGTTGTGGAGAGGATCATAAATTGAGGGACTGCCCACACAGACAACATAAGAAATTCTACAACATCCAAGAAGTGACCATTGTTAATGATGTGGCTAGGAGCATGCCACGAATCTATGCAACCTTGGACAATAATCAAGACAACCACGGAGCTTCTGTGGTGGAGATGGAAGGTATGATCGTCGACCATCTANNGTGGATTTCCCACCCAAGCGACCCTTAACATACTTCCTCTGGGATCTTATGACTTGTTGATTGGTATGGATTGGTTGGCTGCTTACAAAACTAAATTGGATTGTTATCATAAAACTCTAGAATGTGTAAATGAAGAAGGGAGAAAGACGACCCTTCAAGGCATTCAGAAGCATGTCTCAGTGAGGCAAATATCAACCCTTCAAATGAAAAAGTATTGCAGAAAGGGGTGTTCCTTATATGACATACAGGTATTGGAATTTGTTGTGGATGAAAAACCAAACCTAGAGGACCACCCCATATTAAGAGAATAAAAGGATGTATTCCCAGAAGAAGTACCAAGTCTACCTCTGAGAAGGGATATTGGCTTCTCGATAGAACTTACAACGGGAGTGGTACCAACATCTAGAACACCATACAGAATGAGCACGCCAGAGTTGGTTGATCTCAAGCTACAACTAAAGAAGATGACGAACAAAGGCTACATTCAACCCAGTGTATCTTCGTGGGGAGTGTCTGTCCTGTTTGTGAAAAAGAAAGATGGCACACTTTGATTGTGCATATATTACAAACAACTCAATAAGGCAACCATAAAGAACAATTACCCCTTACCAAGAATCGATGACATGTTCGACCAATTGAGAGGTGAATCCATCTTCTCGAATATCAAACTAAGATATGGCTACCATCAAGTCCAGATTAAGGATGAAGAAATCCACAAAACAACCTTCAGGATGAGGTATGGTCACTATGGATTCGTGGTGGTGCCGTTTGGGTTAACCAGTGCCCCCGCCACTTTTATGTGCTTGATGAATAATGTACTAAGAAAATTTCTGGAAAAATTTGTATTGGTTTTCATTAATGATATACTAATCTACTCCAAGGGAAGGGAGGAGCACGAAGAACACCTTAGACTCGTACTTCAAGTACTAAGATAGCATCATCTCTATGCTAAGTTTATCAAGTGCGACTTCTTTCAGAAGCAATCCCATTACGTATGCCATGTCATTTCTAAGGAAGGAGTGGCAATAGACCCTGACAAGATCAAATCTATTATGGAATGGCCTACCCCAAAGGATGTATCTAATATTAGATCCTTCATGGGCTTAGCGGAATACTATAGAAGGTTTATAAAAGGGTTTTCCAAGATTGGCTTTCCAATCTCTGCCCTTCAGAAAAAGGGGATTAAATTCATTTGGACTTTGAAATGTGAAGAAAGATTTTAGAAACTGAAATACCTCCTGACCCATGCACCTGTGCTAAAGATTGTGGACCCGGATAATGATTTCCTTGTGCATACAGATGTCTGTAAGGAAGGACTCAGAGGATTCCTTATGCAAGAGGGGTGTGTAATATTCTACACGTACAGGACATTAAATGAGCATGAGATCAATTATGTGACCCATGACCTAGAATTGGCTGCCATAGTACATGCTTTAAAAATGTGGAGGCACTACCTCCTGGGTAGAAGATTTTTGCTTATGAAATATCATTGTGGATTGAGACACCTATTTGATCAACCAAAACTCAATGCCAGACAAGCTATGTGGATGGATCTCCTAAGTGAATTTGATTTTGAAATCAAACACATAAAAGGAAAGGAAAATAGGGTGTTCGATGCCCTTAGCAGGAGTATAAAGACAATTCATCTAGCAACAGAAAGCGCCTATGAAATGGATGTCAGGGAAAGAGTCAGAAATGCACAAGAGACGGATGCATTCTTCAAGATCATGACCTCATAACTAACACAAGATCCTACAGGGATGAAATATGAAGGCTACCAGATGCTCAAGGAAGAGCTTATGACTTACATAAACAGATTGTATATTCCAAACTATGTCGACTTGAAGAGGCTCATAATGGATGAACTACATAAGAGACCATATACTGGTCACCCAGGATATCATAAGATAATCACGGCCACTAGGAAACAATTCTATTGGCATGGGTTGAAGAAAGACATAGCTAACTATCTAGTTAAGTGCCTAGAGTGCCAGCAAGTTAAGGTGGAACACTGACATCCAGCGGGATTGTTACAGCCCCTACCAATCCCAGAATGGAAATGGGAAAACATCTCCATGGATTTCATCACTGGACTACCAAAGTCGACCAAACAAAATGATGCCATCATGGTCATGGTGGAAAAACTGAGTAAGTTTTCCCATTTCATCCCTGTCAAGTCAACCTACAAGGCAATAAATATTGCCAACATCTTCATGAAGGAGATATCCGGGCTGCATGGCATGCCCAAGGAAATTATATCTGATAGAGACACCAAATTTACTTCAAGCTTTGGAAATCCCTAATGGTTGGTTTTGAGACTAAATTGTTGTTCAGCACAACCTACCACCCTCAAACTGATGGACAAACAGAAAGAGTAAACCAAATAGTGGAAGGCATGTTAAGGATGCATGTAATGCACCAACCTAAGAAGTGGGAAGACTACCTACCATTGGTAGAATTTTTCTACAACAACGGTTATCAAGAATCCTTGAAGATGAGCTCTTTTGAAGCCCTTTATGGTAGACAGTGTAAGATTTCAATCAGCTGGAATAATCCAGTGGACAGAATTACAATCAGAACCGACATGTTGAAATAAACGGAACAACAAGTAATTCAGATAAAGAAAAATATGAAGATTTCTCAGGATAGACAGAAAAGTTATGCCGACAGGAAAAGAACTCCCTGAGAGTTCAAGACCGGAGACCATGTCTATCTCAGAGTTAGACCCAGGAAGAGTTCCCTGAGAATGGGATCCTGTGCCAAATTGGCACCTTGGTATTGTGGACCCTTTGAAGTCGTAGATAGAGTGGGACCTGTAGCCTATAGGCTAGCACTTCCTCCCACTATAAAGGAACATAATGTTTTTCATGTTTCATTATTGAAGAAATATGTACATGATGCTAATCATATAATTGACTGGTCTGTGATCCAAGTGTAGCCGAAGGGAGTATTCTTGCCAAATCCCCAATGCATATTAGACAGGAAGGAAACCCCACTCAAGAACCAAACCATTGCATAATTCAAGGTGCAATGGAAACACTTTGGCCCAGATGAGGCTACGTGGGAAATGGAGGATGCCATGAGACATTCATATCCGAATTTGTTTACTCCTATACATACATGTCATGATGACAGATAGAACATAGAGGATGATGTTCATTTAAGGGGGAGGGAATTGTATCACCATGTTTCCCCCAGTTTGTAAATATAACTATATGGGCCAAGAAACTATGGAAAAATTAAAAGTGTTAATATTTGATTTGATGGACCTTGTGTAGAAGGTCGATGGATGTAAATTATGTTATTTTAATAGAAAATGGTTACACATTGCATGACTGTTGAAAGAGGGGATGTGCTAAGAAAGACCATGAAATGTTGTGAAAGGTGGTGGAGGGGACCAGGAATGGTTGCATTAACCTCTACCGAACCAGTACCATGCTGGAATTAATTTTATCAGATCATAAAAACCCCCTGACTCATGAATAAATTACAGTCAATCTAGTAGGTGGGAAGGTCTCCTCAAGAGTTAATGAGGGAATGGGGCAGACCGCCCATCTGTAAGGCTTCCAGACCTGACCATGGACTAGAAATTTGAGCCACGTGCAATCTTCCGAAAAATGACAAGAAAGGGAGTGTGGTGGTCAGCGGGAGACTTGTGAAGAAAAATGTAGAGATGAGAGAGGAAAATATCAGGTCCGCGGAAGGACTGAAAGAGGAACAGTGAGTTCTGATCACATAAAATAGAGACTGAACCAGGAGAAGGAGAGTAACCTTCGTCCTTATCTATTTTTTGTATTGGGAGAAGGAGATTAACCTTCATCCCTACTTCCATTAAGATGGAAGTAAGAGATTGAATCTCAAAGCATCATGACTTAAGCTCGGGGGTGGCAAGTGATAAATCCATTGGGATTGATTGAGCCTATGGTTGGGTGGAAACGAGCACCCCTTTCAGTAGTCACATCACACTCTATCATTCTAATAAGTGTCTTCTCTTGCCTTATGTTTTGAATTGTAAATAGTGGATGTATGTGAGTATTTACATGTTTATAAAGGTTTATCTCTCTGTATTAAACGATTAAGTTATGAGTATGCGTTCGTTTCTTTAAGAACCTATAACTCTGCTTGAATTTCCATACGCCCTAGTTTAATCACTCGAAGGTGCATTCCCTAGAAATTTACATCGTCATTCTGGAGTTGGATCAAGCCTCTAGGCATATCTACTGATTTAGTAATCTCACAAGTTACCTTTCCTTGATTTAGACCTTAAATCTCTACGATTCAGGAAGGTGTTCCTTTCATACTAGTAGTCTAGGAGACTTTGAACTTGCGTTTGTTTCCTTAACCAAAAACACGAGTAAGAGCGGGGATCATAGCCCCATAGTTTTATGAAGATCCACATGACTTGGGTCTAGGGAATTTGGAGCTTGAGGCTTTGAGATGTCAAGTTGTACGAAGGTCAAGTTAAACCCCACAATTGTTATGCACTATCGATATATGAACAAAGATCGAGCGTGGGAAATCACTACAGAGCGCGAAGGTGAAAATAGCGGACGTGCTAGTTCACGACCCACAATTGACCCTTCTCGTTGATCTCGATGGACTGGAGGATCAACGATTTTGGGTAGACTATAATAGAGTGAGAACTTTCCATATTGCGAAGGTCGAACTCCCTGGTAAAGAGCCCGCATGTTGGGATTGCACAATTCCTGTGAACTGTCAATCGTTGTTGACCTTCGATCTAAGGTTGAAGTGATCCCTGAAATGAAAGGAGCATGTGGGATGGAGAAAAACTTCAAAGAGATCAAGCTCAAAATATATAGTGCTTTCATGAGCGCAGACAAAATCCAGGAGACGGGCCGTAGGAGGAGCAAGGTTCGAATCCTTTGAGCACTTAGAAAACCTTCTAAGTCAGAGTAAGTCAAAATCCTAGGAGGAGGAGCAACAGTGATCATTGGATCACATCGCAGAGACTCGACAGTTGTATGATTTAAACAAGGTGCACAAACCTTAGCACCTTGCACATGCAGGAGAAGAGGACTTACCAAAGTTTCGAAGTCGTGAAGTAGTTTGGGACCATTCATTGCCAAGAGGGACACGTGGTGACAGATCATGGACTTCAGAGAAATTTGTTCGAGGGTTTTGGTTAAAAGTTGAAATCCCTAAACCTCGAAGACCCGAAGTGAATCTAGACCACCCAATCCAGAGGGACACATGGCGACGGATCGTGGACTCCAGGGAAATCGATTCGAGGTTTTTTGGTTAAAAGCTGGAATCCTCGAACCCCGAAGACCTGAAATGAATCTGGACCGCTCGATCCAAAGGGACACATGGTGACAGATCATGGACTCCAAAGGAATCTGTTTGAGAGGAGGAAATTTTGAGACTTGATATTTCCGAAGCTAGGAAAGCCGAAAATTCGAACCAAATATCACCCATCCGATCAGCCAAAGTGAATCTAAATCATCAGATCACCTAAAGTAAATCTCAGGCATCGGATCACCTGAAGTGGATCTGGGTTATCAGAGTTTAGTAGAGACGTGGCGTAGATCTATGAGCTCCGGGTAGAATCCCGATGTAATTCTTAGCCATCAGGTCCCGAGGGACACATGGCAACAAATTGTAGACTTCGAAGAAATCACCTAGAGTTCCATATTGAGAGTTGAAACTCTCGAAGCCTGAAACGCCGAAGAGCCAAAGTGTTGAACGGTCGAAATGGATCTAGACCGTCAGATCCAGAGGATAGATGGCGTGAATATGTGGATTCTAGGAAATTTACACCTAAAGTAAATGTCGACCTTTGGATCGTCTGAAGTATATCTGAACAATCAGATCTAGAGAACACGTGGCGTGAATCTGTGGACTCCAGGTAAAGACCCAAAGTAATCCTTGACTGTCAGATCTGAAGAACACATGGAATGAATCTATGGACTCTGATTAAAGACCCAAAGTAATCCTTGATCATCATATCCAGTGGACACACGTCGGTGGATCATAACCTTCAGATAAAACCCGTTGGGAAAAAGGGTGAAGTTGGAGGTTTGAGATCTCAGAAGTCTGAACACCCGAAGGAGATCTCAACTATTGATCTAGTTGAAAGGTCAAACACTCAAAGTAGAAGCAAGGTCATTGATCTAGAAGGACGAGTGTCTATAGATTTCCAACTCCGTAAGATTGATGTATGGAGGAAAGAAGAGTTTGAGAATTGAAAATCCCAAAGTCCAGAATCCCGAAGGAGATCGCATCTGTTAATTTAGGAGGGGCAGATCTGGTCTGTGGACTTGAAAAGGGAAAATATGAACTGTCAATTCTGATGGTACCGTCAATATCAGGATATCGACGGTCCCATAGCATTGTGGGGATCGGAGGTGCACGAACTTTAAAAGCTGAGGGCGGGCTGTAATCCAAACCCTGATTTTGGAGAAAGGACACATGGAGGCTCGAGGAGGATTGTGGGCCGAAAAGTAGTTTGGCTTCAAACCGCCTTTAGCTGCTCCCACAATTGTGTGTTTGCATGAGTTCATCGCCCGAGGTCACATCCGAGAAGGGGTCAATAAAAATGGGCTAACGCCAATTCCGAGCCTTCGCTGAAGCATGAAGGAGAAGGTCATGGGTATCATAAGACCTGTACTAGAAACCGAAAGGGCATGTGTTTGAATAGGAGGTAAAACTATCAGGTCTTGAAGTCTTGTTTGACTTAGAGGATCGAAGAACCTTGACCGGAGAGTCGGGCTAAGTCCCGGGATTCCCAAATTAGGAATCGTAGTGGGAAAGGATCTATTCTTGTAAGAAGGACAAGTTTTTTTGTTTTTTTAATTTATTTATTTTTTCCCCATCATGGGTGTGTTACATGAGGTTTATTGTGACAAGGTTGTATGAGAATGCTATTTCCAAGTTTAGGAACAATAATGGCTAGTCGGAAGAAATTAACTGTAATATAGGAGTCAAGCAATGTTGTCCCTTGTCCCCTACACATTTTGGCATACATATTGACAAGTTAGAAGATAGTTTGGAAGAAACTAGTTATGTCAGCCAAATCCTCATTTGTATAGTCATCATTCTTCTTCTTTACGTTTATTATATTGGTGTTATGGTGAGGATCCCCTTTGATGTCGACAAGCAACTAAGAATCCTCAAGGATTTATGCTCCAATTATGTGTATGGCTGTTAACACTAACAAAACAAAAGTTTTGATCATTAAATCCAAAAAGATCACTTACAATACTTTCATATATGACAACAACAACTTGGAGGAAGTGCCTTCATACAAATATCTCAGAATCAATATTGATCACAAGCTCAACTAGAACTATAACATTCGAAAAAGGATAAATGGAGGGTGGAAATCTTATTATGGGCTCGAAAATAATTGTAAATCAATGGACCTTTGGATATGAGATAAGAAAAAACTCCTCTTTGAGAGTCTCGTCACTCTTGTTATTTTATATGGATGTGGAGATTGGGATGCAGTGTCTCTAGAGAATCATGGATAAATACAGAGAAGATCCAAAAGAATTTCATAACTTATAATCTCGTAATTAAAGGCAATACACTCTATCATATCCTCCTCACATAAGTGAGCCTTTCCCCCATTGAAAACACATATATGACCAGGTACCTAATGTATAATAACAAATTAAACAACATGGAAGACAAAATGATTCCCAAAATTGCTTCAAACTCTAGCCAAAATCACCTTTGGCTCAAGCGAGGATGACATAAAGATGCTCAATCTCGACTAAATCATTGGGGAATAAAAAAGAGATATTGCAAAATAAGGATAATATTAAAATTATTATTACATCTAAATTTAGGGAAAACTTGTGGTGCAAAAAACATTTAGAGGGTAAAAGAAAATTAAGATACTATAAGGATGTGATCAACCCTAATCTAGAAGATCAAAAGTAATTATGTTTTGACTAGTGTAAAGAAAAA
>JASDQU010278434.1:0-13080 GCA_032191745.1 Picea mariana | reverse complement strand
AGGGAGGTTTGTTTCAGGGATCCTCCAACCCCTCTGATATTGAGGGATACTAAAATCATGTTTTAGCCCTTTCCAGGGCTTTTAATCCTCTAAGCGCCCCATGATCAGTGGTAGTATTAGAAACAATAGGAGTAGGGTTGTTAGTAGAACCCGCCTTTCTACGAGCACTTTGTGTTTTAATTGGAGAGACTTCGAACCCCAATCCCCTTGACCATGCAAGGTCATTTTAGTGATTCCCTTCCCTTTACTATCAAAATAAGTCTGTAAAGTAGTCGGCCTCGCCACATGAGTGGTACCAAGAAAGATTGGTATTGGTAAAGATTTTGAAATTCTATGACCTGCAGGAATTAAGTCTGTTAACAGGCTATCCAAAGCATTGTCACTAAGAGCGGGTTCAGCATAACCCGGGGCAATTGTGGAATCTGTCTCAAACTCAAAAGGGCTAGTGGAAAGGTCAGTTACTACTTCAGTAGGTGAAACCTCAAGAAGGCTACGTGAAACTTTCCCATCCACTGTCGCAGAAAAAATATTTTGGTATGAAAACTTGTCAGAAATCGAACCGGCCTTATAGAATGGTTTGGGAAGAGCATAAAGTTTAAATGGTGCCTTTCCCATGCTGATAACGAAGAATATAGCTTAGGAAATAAATGTTTCAAATTACCAATAAAATTTGTGTCCACATCTGCAGGATTGTCCTCTTAGCAGAGTCCAGGATAGTCCATTTGAAGTGCATCATCCCCCAATAGAGTAACATTGTCTCCAAGTGAATCATCTGCTAAATCTTCATCCGGCAGGGAACCAAAGATATTTGTACATTCCTTTCGCAAGTGACTTGTCCTCCTACAGAGAGTGCAGCGGAGCGGCATACCCAAGTAGTCCAAGCACTGGAAAAATAAAAGACCCCGCCATTCAATCTCCAATACTTCCAAGAGTCCTTCATGGATATTTACTTCAACTAAAATTTTTTCCATTCTCTTATCCATTTATAGAAAGTCTACTTCTTCTATTTTTAGGAAACATCTTATGGTATTCCCGACCACTTCCAGGGGTTTTATATTCCATATTTGTAATGGAAGGCTCAGGAGGAGCACCCAGATGTGCCTAAAACTGAAATACTTTGTTGCAGGATTGAAACTTAACCGCCATCTTTTTAACATCAAACTCCCCCCATCAAAACTCCAAAAAGTTTTCAGTACCTGTTTAGTGTCCTCCAGACTTTTGAATACGAAGCCTAACCATCCTCTAAGCAATGGTAACAACTCTGGAGTATATCCTAATAGCGGAAGCCAATTCTGTAGCACCCACTCCTGCATAGTAGTGACACACCTTGAACGATATGCCAGTCTACCTACTAAAGCACATAGCGACAAGTTACAATATTCCTCAAGCCCTATCCAACACTAGTTTTTGTTTTTTGTGTTTTGGCTTCCAAGCCTTTACTATGCATTTTGCTCGGATTATATGGTCTATCCAACCACCTTTACCTTCCTCTATCCCTTTAACAACGTTTGTAAACTTCGAAAAACCCTTTGAAAAACCTCCTAACCCCTGCGCTTTCTCAACAGAAGGAGTAGCTACCGAGGGATCGTCTGTGTTCTCTGCAAGATCATTCACAATGCTCTCCAAGGCGTTAATAGTCTTGTGCAAGAGATGTGGATCGTGAGGAAGAGTAGGAAGGAAGCCTCCCACTTTAAAATCAACATTCAGACTCTCCTCAGGGTGGCGGGTTGTAGTATTAACTCCAAATGACATATCCATCGATGTGAATAAACATGCCCTCTCCCAATGCTCCTCGTCAGCTGCACTCATGAGTGCGTTGACATCACAATCCATTTGGAAGGGCACTTGTAAGCCATTGAAAACCCCACTAGTTGGAACAGTTAAGACGTAGACTCAGTGAAGTCTCGTCAAAGTTAAGGATGTCCTAGTAAACTAGTAGATGAAATAAAGAAATAAATGACATGACTCGAGAACCAATACATAGCGATTAACTCCCCCTACCCATTCCCATCATCTCCATAAATACTCAAACCAATTATCAACTAACCTAAAACTCTAACAGTTTAATAGAATCACAACCATGAAAGCTAACGATACACATATCATGAACTTGGTTCTACCCCGCAGAGAGTCAGAAACAAACTCTCCAGAATCCATTTTTGCCAAAACCTTGGGACCTACAACTCTGGTTTTTTCTTCGAAATTTGAAAATCGCCTTCCCGCCTAGAGCCTAAAATTATTTATTCCACCTACCTTTCATATGCTTTGAACCACTCACTATATCTATCTGTGTACTTTAGATAGAGTAAAATGTATAAAGAAAACTATAATAAGTTTACTATAATGCCACTAGAAATAATAGCTTTCTAGACTATGTAAGGAGGTGCAGATGTGCACATATAATTAAGTCAGTATACGCAATTTTTTAGGGATAATATTTAATCGGGGTTTAAAGTTTTTGGTTAAGTCAATATATGTTGGTTAGTGATAATCTTTACTTGACTTTTAAAGTTTTTGGTTAATTCAGTGTATGCAATTTGTTAGCAATAATCTTTACTTGGGTTTTTAAGTTTTTGTTTCATGCTTTTATGTATGTTAGCTTTAGTGCATGGTGCATTGTTATATGTTAATTTTTTATTTCAAATTATGTGTTACATGCTTTAATTATGTTAAATTGTTGAGTGAGTTTAATGGTTAAGAACATGTGTTTCCTCTTAAGAGGTCACTAGTTCAAATACAGAGTGGGGTAGGGTATGTATAATTTCATAGACTTTACTAGTAAAATCGTTGGGCAGAGGGGGTCCCTTGTCTCACAAACAAGGGGGTATCATATACCAATTTGGTGTTTGGCTTGGCAGTGAGCTTAAAATTAGATTATTATTATTATTACTTTTATTACAAAATACTAATATGTTTCATATTTGTGTGTATTTTATTGAAAAACTCATTGTGTGTCTTATTCTTTTTATGAAATTACTTTACCATGGTATTAGAGAAGGCTTTACTACGTTGTGATTTTGTGATGGTGTGCCCCTAGTCTCATGCTTAGTAATGAATATCTAAAGAAAGGGACTAAGAAAATGAAAGAAAAAGGGGTAGGACATGGTAATTCAAAGCTAAATGCTCCATCTTAAAGGCTCACATCCATAACAAATGAAGACTTATAGCTCTTGAAAGGTAGTACAAGAAGACCTCTATACCATCATAGATGACTATGAGGGTTAATACATGAAGTCCCTTTTACCCCTTTCACAAATCATCCATCTTAGAACATACTTCTAACTTGGTGATCTATTAAATACCTCTTGATTTTAGGATTCGTCGCATGTAATAGAGGTTAAGGTTGCCTCACCATGGTAAAATTTAAGCAAATTATAA
Organism: Picea mariana; assembly: GCA_032191745.1. Taxonomy (NCBI): domain Eukaryota; kingdom Viridiplantae; phylum Streptophyta; class Pinopsida; order Pinales; family Pinaceae; genus Picea; species Picea mariana. Next base: position 9,702 of record JASDQU010278434.1, on the reverse strand, counting down.
AATTAAACTAATGTTATAATGTTACTATAAGAGATCGATTGGTGTGAACTACTAAATGACTTGTATAATGGAGATTAACTCATCACTATGAGTGGACACCTTGCATTGGGATCCATGTACTTACATTGGATGTTGCATTTATTCCTTGGGATCCATGACATTGCCTCAATATTTGTGTACTTTCTTTGGGATCCATGACATTGCATTGGGATTTGTGATACTACCTTGGGATTTGTGTATATGGACTTGTACATTTTCATTGGAAACTGTGACATTACATTGGTATGTATCTACATTGGGATATGTGTACTTTCATTGGGATGTGTCATTGCATTGGTCTATGTGGCATTGCATTGGATAGCGTGACAAAGTTTCCACATCATCATTTGTACACTTGTGAGGATGTGGAGCATGTGAGTAGGGTGTTAGAATATAATAGATGTGCTCATTTTTACCATAGACAATATAGCAATATTGTCACCCAACCATAGGCACAAAGGCCACCCCTGAGCACCTTTAACCTTGACTGATCCGGATTTAGGAGTGAAACGAACTGATTAAGAGACCGAATACAATAAACACAGAGATAGGAAGAATAACACAAATATCCAGTGAACAATATCTTCTATTAAATAATGAAATAGGTTGAAACTGTAAAACTGCAGAACTAAAACTTGCTCGAATTGTGCTAGCTATCTCTGAGAAGAGATGTGGTTGTTACATGCATCCGTCTGAGCAGAATGGATTACAATGAGGCTCCAAATGCCTTTTTGATATTACTCATGAATGCAAAAACCGTAGACATCCAAAACCTAACCCTAGAATGTGAAACACCAAAAGTCATGTGGGCCCTATGGGTAAGTTGGGGTAATTTGGTACCTCAACTTCCAAGGGTCATAACTTTTGCATACGACCTCCGTTTTAGGCGTGTGATAGCCCATTGGAAAGGTCTTTCAAATAACTACACATTTTGTCATTAGACTCTAACTCTATTTCCAGCCTGACTGTGGCGAGCCAAAAAAACAACGTTTAGGGCCCCAAAATAGCCCTCGTAGTACAACAAGATGTGCTGACATGAAAACATGAAAAATAAGCCAATTGGATTAGGCGAGAGGCCACCCGTATCCACCTGGAGAATGTGTGGGGCTTAAGACAACCCCATAAGTGTAGAACTCACAATTATAAAGCAGTATAGAAGAACGTGCTGAACAAAAATGGACATGAGGAGCTAGTTGGAATAGGTGGGTGGCCACCAATATCCGCCTAGATCAATCCTCTCCCCTTAGGAAGCAATGGTCTTGATTGTGTTGAGTTCCCTCGTCAGGTGAGGAAACTTCTGTTGGATTTGGCCCCGGGTGAGCCACTTTCCTTGGTGTAGGAGTTTCCCTGCCTTGACAACCCGATAAAGCTAGATATGTTGTTGGCGAGTGTCCTTGACCTATGTTTCCACTATCCGATCAGTGTATGCTTGTTCCATGCAATTAGGGTTGAGCTCTGTTGGTGTCAGTTGTTCTGCAATCTCAGAGGTTATGGTCGAAGGAGTTCCACATTGAATATTGGATGCAGACCAAGGAAGGGTGGAGTGTTTGTCTCAAAAGAATTGCTACCCACATCCTTGGTGAGAGTGTAAGGCCCATAACGAAGTGGGAGAAGCTTCCAATGGGGCCCAGTGAGACACTTTTTATGCAAATGTAACCAGACTTTGTCGCCAACCTGAAACTGGTGTGGTACCCTGTGTTGATCATGGCACTGCTTGTACTTAGCATTGGATTTCTGCAAAATCTCCTGGACCTATTGGCGAATGTGCTGAATCCGCTCAATGAATTTGGTGGCTTTGTCGATCACATATTGATCAGGGGAAGACTCTATCTATGTAGTGGCAAGAGGAAGTGCAACATCAATGGGTCCCAATGGTTGGAATCCCAAACCCACCTGAAATGGGCTATGGCTGGTGGAACTATGGAGAGCCCTGTTGTAATTGTGTTGGACATATGGAAGACTCTTGTCCCATGTACGTGTATGCTTATAATTGTACATGCGTAGGATGTGCACAATCATCCGATTGTCGACCTATGTTTGGCCATCAGTTTTGGGGTAGAAAGAAGTGGATTTTGCGAGCTTGGTGTCCAACAGAGACTAGAGACTCGGCCAAAAGGTGTTGAGGAACTTATTGTCTCGGTTGGAGATGATGGTCTGTGGTATCCCAAAGTGGACCCAAACTCATTCGAAGAAGAGCTTGGCAGTATCTTCCATTGTGACAGTATTCTTACAGGCTGTGAGGATGGCCATCTTCGAAAACCAATCAACGACCATAAACACACAGTCATTTCCTTGCTTGGTGGACGAAAAACTAGACACGTAATCCATTGAGATGGATTCCCATGACTTCTTAGGAATAGGAAGAGGGGTGTATAAGCCTTGCTTCTTGATGGTTGGCTTGGCAATGGCACATGCAATGCAAGATCTGATATACTTGCTGACATCCTGTCAAAGTTTTGGTTAATAAAAATGTTTTTGAAGAACAACCACAATTTTCTCTATGCCAAAATGTCTTGCCACCTGACTGTAGTGGGCTTCCCAAATCAGCTTTGAAAGCTCGCTTATAGGAACACAGAGATGGCCTAGGTGGCATAAGAGTCCATTCTGAATGTGAAAATCAGTCACATTTGTGCCTGTACCCAAGAGCTGATATGTGGTGGCGAAGTCTGGATCTTGCTGATAAAGTTGGGGCCACTCAGATGCTTCATGTCCACAAGAATGGAGCACAATGGTGAGTGTATCCACAGGAGGTCGACTGAGGCAGTCAATGACACAATTGGAGACACATGTCTTATACTTGATGTTGATATGGAACTTCTGCAGGTAGGTGGACCACTTCTGATGGCAGTCGTTATGCAATTTCCCCTGTGTCTGTATGAACTGCAGAGGCTTGTGATCAGTGTGTATGATCGTCTCTTTCCCCAGAATGTAATGTTTCCATTGACGACATGCTTGTACAATGGAATACATTTCCTTGTCATAGGTGGGGTATTTCTGGATAGCATCGGAGAGTCTCACTATGGTATGCCAGAGGATGCCCGTGTTGAGTGAGAACTACGCCCACTGCATAGTCAGATGCATCAGTCTCAATCTTGAATGGTTGTTGCAGATCGGGCAAGGAGAGTACTAAATCCGAGCACAAGCAATGCTTCAGATCATCGAATGCTTGTTGCTTCTCCTTCCCCCACACAAACTTGGCCCTACCACTGCCCTTGGTCACCTAGCTGAGGGCCCATGCAATATGGGAGAATCTCAACATGAACCGTTGGTAGAAATTGGCCAGTCCTAAGAAGCTCTGAAGTTTGTTCAGTGTGGTCGGGGCTGGCTAGTCATGGATGACTTGGATCTTAGCTGGATCAACATGTACCCCATGCTCATCCACAATGTAGCCCAGTTATTGGACCCTGTTCATGCCAAAAGAGCATTTTTCCAAGTTGGCATAAATCATGTGCTGTCGCAGAGTGCTCAAAACCTATTGACTATGCTGCATGTGCTCCTCCCACATTCTGTTGAAGATGAGGATGTCATCCAAATATACTACCACAAAGGAATTGGTGAAGAGTCTCAATACATCATCCATCAACCTCATGAAAGTGGCTGGTGCATTTGTTAAGCCAAAGGGCATGACTAGCCATTCGTAGAGACCTTCTTTAGACTTGAAGGTTGTCTTCTAGACATCAGTTGGTTCGATGGGAACCTAGTGGTAGCCAAACTTCAGGTCAATCCTGCTAAAGAACTTTGCCCCCTTGAGTTGGTCAAGAAGGTCATCAATCCTGGGAATGGGGTAGCGGTTCCTGACTATGATTTTGTTTAAGGCTCGGTAATCAATGCAGAGTCACCAAGTCTCGTCCTTCTTCTGCACTAGTACAATCGGGCTTCTGCAAGGGTAGGAGCTGGGTTTGATGTGCACATTTTGAAGAATCTCTTGGATCTGACGCCTGATTTCGTCATTCTCCATCAACGAGCACCGATTTAATGGTCCATTAGGTTGAGGTGCGTCGGGGGTCAGATCAATTGGATGCTTGACTTGGCAGTGTGTCGGTACCCCTATAGGTGAGGCGAAGATGTCTATGTATTCTTCCACGATCCTGTCCACTTACTTCTGTTACAAAGAGAGGCGTTGTGTAGAGTCCACAGATGTGGCAACGACCTTCTTCTTACTATGAGCATGAATCACAAAGAAGACAAACTTCTCGATCTGTGAAATGACCTTACTGCATTGCTTAGCAGAGATTAAAGATATAGCAGTAGGTGACGCCACCTCTGGGAACCTGTACAATTGTCTACCCAGAGTAATAATAACACTGCGAGGTCTAGACTCATACACATCATGATGCTTCCACAAATATGGTTGTCCTATAAGAACATCACAAACTTCAAGGGGAGAAATATCACATAGTACCTCATCTTTGAAAGGTTTGATGACGTAGGGAAGCCGACATTGTTGGCTAGCACGAAGATATCTTCCTTGACGAAGACAACCGATGGTGTAGGGCTGCGGGTGGGGTGTTGTTGGCAGGTCCAGCCGCTTGCTGACCTCTGCTGAAATCGAGTTCTTATGACTACCGTTGTTGACAATGAAATGAATCGAAGCCCCCTTGACCGACATCTGCGAGTGAAAGAGGCGTTCCCCTTCCTCTAGTTCTTCTGGTTTGCTTGGTCAAACTTTGGTGGTAGTGACAGTGGCATTGGGTTCATCATTGATAATCTGCTTCCCTCCTTTAAGATTTGACTCGGAATCAGAATTGACCTTTGACTCGGAAGCCTTCAGCTCGGCCATGAGGGACTACTTGGAGCGACATTATTCAATGTTGTGCCAAGGACTTTTATGGTACGCACACCATTTTCCTGTGTCATTCTTCATCTTCTCATTCCCCTTATTGTGCAACGGCTTGGATTGGTTGTCCTAAGGGCGACCATCTCGACCCGGTCCCTTGATGTGTGGATTGGGGCTGCCTTTGCCCTGCTTCGGCTGTGAGGGGTTTGCAGATCCAAACTCTCGTCATTTCTGCCTAAATTTTTGTTCAATCTTGACAGCGTATCTATAAGTCGGCCTAATGAGGCGATGTCCAGGAACTCCATTTTTGTTTGAATGTATCTATGCAAACAACCGCGATATTTGAGCACCAGATGATGCTCATAATATTTGATACCTAATTTGGTGCATAGGGTATGGAAAACATTGGTGAAGTCTAGTATTGTCTGGTCCCTTTCTTGACATAGGGTGGTCCATCTGGTGTACTGGTCCTCATAGCTTCCAACAAGGTAGTATTGTTCTTTAATGGCGTCTCGGAAGGAATCCCATGTAGGGGCCACCACAAAAATTGCAGATTCCTCCACGACCCTTTGCTTAGAGTAAGTATCCCACTAGTCTTTAACACGGGGAACGGCCTTGAGGAGTGAAAAAGTGATCTTTTTCCTATAGAAAAAATTGTGGACCAAAAAATATCCTTCAAGCAGATTCAACCATTTATCTACAACATCCACATCTACCAGTCCTTCAAATAATGGAATATCAAAATTTACTTGTACCTTGAAGGGGGTTGCATGGCTTCTTGATGAAGATGCTTCTCTCGTGGGAAACCATTGAAGGATCTGTGCGAAGTTGTCCATTATTTCATTCCTTTGTTGCGTGAGGGATTCCTCGAGCAACATTTTAATAGGATATCCTACTCCATCATCTTTCTTTTCGTCTCACATGGGTTGTTGTCGGGCTTGGTGCGACTGATATGGTAATGGCGCGATTGGTTTGAGTCCCAACTTCTTGTACCCAAACCTTGTCGGGGACATGCACAAAGAAAAATAAATGAAGAGCAGATCGCTCTGATACCACTGATCCAGATTTAGGAGTGGAGCAAACTAATTAATAGACTGAATACAATAAACACAAAGATAGGAAGAATAACACAAATATCTAGTGAACAATATCTTCTATTAAATAATGAAATAGGATGAAACTGTAAAAATAGAGCTAAAATAGAGGTCAACAATGAATTAGGGTTTTGGAGGAGTATATGAGGAGAAAATCGACCTAATCCCTCATTATGCATCTTATGATTTGACAGTTGAGCTCTGAGGAGATTACACAGGTTCAGGTGAATCAGTGGAGATTGTGTATTCCAGGAGGAAGACACTAGTGGGTTGATTTAGGTGTTGAGAGACGCACCCTAGTCATTGGGAAGATCATCCAAATCTTTCATAATTTTGTAGCAGCATTTTACAGGTTCAAATAGCTAGTGCACACTTCATCACAAGGAGGGTGAAAGTGCTAGGAGACTTGGAGGGTTAGCTCGTCCTGCCCTGGGAGAATTCATAGATTTCCTTCCGACCCATTTGAGAGGAAGGTAGGGCACATATTTTGAGCTATTACTCATTAGATTCTGATGGAGGGTCCTCTTGGGCGCATCAATAAGCCAATGAGGGCACAATAGTTGGGGAGGATACATTTAGGGTTCCCGAGAAATCACCGGATCAGATTCAAGGAAACCCTTCCGACGCATTAAAAAGGGTACTGGGGCACTCAGTTTGAGATATATAAAACTAGATTTTGGCGGTGGAATCACTAGGGCGCAACAGTTGGCAACAATATGGGTGAACCCCCCCAAGGGATCCCATCCGAGGTCCATACAGATCAACAAAGGGTCGATCTTCGGTCCGACAGACACTCGGAGTGTGTATGAGGTCATGGTGCACTATTTGAGATAGATTCCAGGAAGATCTGAGCAGTTTAGCCACCAAGGAGAACTTTCCAGTCTTGTAGCAGTGGTTGTGTGAGTTGTTGTAGCATGCAACAGTTCATATTTCTCATCCATTGATCCAACATCGTTCTTTTGGTTCTAGGTATTATTGTTTTAGTTTCTTTATTGTATTTCGACTGAGATCCATCTATCTCTGATCTAGCCAAGAGATTCATTTTATTTCACCACATGCGACATTGTATTTAGTCTGATTTCATAATACATAGATCATAATTGTTTTGTGTTCTTTATCTATTGCATGCTTGATTATATACTGTTAAACAACTATTCCACATGAAAAATCACCATGCATGTTAAAACTGAATTACTAAACACATCCAAAAACCCAAATTGTATCGGTTCCAACATCAAATAATAAGCAGTTGAGGCACATATTCTAATTTGCGGAATTAGGGATATTGCAACTTTCCCCTGAGATATATTACTCGGAAAAAAGGTAGGGTTCTTAGGGGTTAATTGATGATATTTAAGGGTAATTATAGGTCACTAAGGGTTAATTAGGGGTAATATGGGGCTAATTAGGGATTAATTATTGGTAATTTGCGTTATTCAAGGGTTAATTGGTGGTATTTGATGTTCAATTAGGGTACTTTATGGTAATTAAGGGTAAGTAGGGTTAATCGATCGATAATTAAGACTCAACAAGGGGTAATATGGGGTGAATTAGGGGTATTTAGGGGTTAAGTAAGGGTCAAATATAGGTAATTAAAGGTTAATTAGAGGTTATGAGGGGTAAGTAGAGTTAATTAGGGGTTAATTAATGGTTATTTTGATCTATTTAGGGGTAATTATGGGGTAATTAAGAATAATTATAGGTAATTAAGGATATTTAAGGATAATTATGGGTTAAGTAGGGGTCAAATATCAGTAATCAGTGGTTATTAAGGGTAAGTACCATTACTTAGGGGTTAATTTAGGGTTAATTATGAGTATTTAGGGTAAGTAACATTACTTAGGGGTTAATTCAAGGTTAATTATGGGTATTTAAGGGTAATTGAGGGTAATTAAGGAGTTAATTAAGGGTAATCTAGGGCTAATTAGGGGTTAGTTGTTGGTAATTTAGGGAATTTAGCGGTAATTAGGGGTTAATTAGTGGTAATTCAAGGTATTTAGGGTTTAATGAGTGGTAAGTAGGGTTAATTAGGGGTTAATTAAGGGCCAATGAGGTGTAATTAGTGGTTAATTAGAAGTAATTAAAGGTAATTACGAGTATTAAGGGCTAAATAGGGATCAGGGGCAAGTGGGGTTACTTATGGGTTAAGTGTAGGGTTGTTTGATCAAGGACAAGGCTCAAAGCCATTACAACAATAGACTCAATGTGGGCTTAACATGTCAATAAGAAAGGGTGCTAATATTATTAAGTCTTAGTGGCAATGCTACCACAATCCAACAAAAGTAAGTCATGTCTAACGGATATATTTTCATTTTCACGTGATCAACTACAATTCATTGGAATTTTTTTGAACATGGAGAACTTGGAAAGTGTTGAGCACAAACTACCATGCAAGGTTTTTAGGTTTTCTAATAACTTGGAGTCAACTATGCTTGATCAAATGAATATGCAAGAGAGAGTGGTACTTTTGGGTAGTTTCAAACATATACAAGGCAACTAAGGAAAAGTTCTTTGATCAAAGTTTGAATAAAAGAGTGGTAGTTTCAAATATATACAAAGCAATTAAAGAAAAGTTCATTAAAATTGTAGTATCCATGGAAGTGAGAAAATTCTTTAATGTTTGAATAGAAGGTCAAGGAAACCTTGATCATTGCTACTTGCATTTATTCATTAGAGTACTTAACACATCAATACCATTAAAATTATTAGTATGCAAAGTATGGAAACTAGTAAAATATTATTTTTCTTATTCTCTTGTAGTAGAACCTTAAGCTTATTCGATTATTCCTACTTTTTTTTTCCAGGAAAAAAATTGCCCAATTATATTATCATATAATTTTTTCACTTCTCGAATCTCTTCAAGAGGAGATTCCTTCTACAACATCTTTTCCAAAAAGATAAAAAAAGGGTTATAGTCCCAATACAAGTAGTTTTTGCAATAGAACAATTCTTGCCACAATGTTCCAAACTGGAATATGAAATAACATATCCCTAATAAACTAAACAAAAATACCTATCATTCCTCTGAGAGCAATCATCTTATCTAACATGCCAAAAAAAAAAGAACGGAACTTTCAATAGTTCTAGTGAATCCCGATATGCTTTCTAGGCCCCTCCGCTCCACTGATCCATTAATGAAAGTATATATAGCCTTCACTTACTTCCAGTGCCAACTTAGATTGTTTATCAACTTCCATATTGAAATCCCTGTAAATATGCTACTATTTAATAGATCTGAACGATTTTGTTAATTCCTTGATCTTGATTTTCCACCCTTCCAAAGCTGCAACCTTGAGTCTTCCTTTGTTCAATAACCAATCTATAATAACTTTCGAATCTCCCATCACCTGGATACTAGAAATAGACAGCTTTTTAGCAAGCATGAAAGTTGCTCATGCATTGAGAAGTTCAACTTTGGTGTTTGTTCCACTACCACGATTATAAGTCCACTTATAAACTTCAACATCTGTGGTTTTTATAACTCCACTAGCTCCACACTTGTTGCCATCCTTCTGAGCTACCCCATCAAACCATGCTAAAGCATTATCATTGTTGTGTGTAATCAATATATTCAGAGGAATATTATCTTTTTTAGCGATGGACTTAAAGCTTAGAAGAGCCTTCGTCTTGTAGATCACGAACATAATAGAAGGGCAAGAATCTTCGAAAAGTGATTTATTTCTCTCATGCCAAATATTCCAAAAGACATATGCTGGAAATTGAGGGGATGTCGAAGAGTCCTCAGTCCATGATTTTATGCCTTCCGACAGGTTAATGCCAAACCAACCACAC
>JASDQU010278433.1:0-14861 GCA_032191745.1 Picea mariana | reverse complement strand
GTTTTGTGAATATGTCTGTAACTTTTTCTTTGGTGTCCACATACACTACTTTAACCACTCTTTGAGTAACTTGATCTCTTAAGAAATTTTATTTGATTGGGATGTGTTTGGTTTTAGAATTCATTACTGGATTTTTAGAGATACTTATGACACTAGTGTTATCACAATTAATAGTAGTGGGATCATCATATCTTATTTGTAAACATTCTAATATTTGCTTCATACAAATAACTTGTGTGCAACGGGATGCAACATCAATGTATTCTGTCTCTAATGTGGATAGTGATGTGGAAGTTTTTTTCTTACTTAGCCATGATACCAGACATTTTCCTAGAAAAAATGCTCCTCCACTGGTGCTTTTTCTGTCATCTATACTACCAATCCAATCTGCATCAGTGTATGAATTTAATGTAACGTATTTATTTGTTGGATACCATAATCCAAATTCTAAGGTCCCTTTGGGATATCTGAATATTCATTTTACTTCTTTTATATGAGTTTCCCTAGGTATATATTGAAATCTTCTCACTAGTCTTGCAACGTGCATGATGTCAGATCTAGTAGTTATTGAATAGATCGAACTTCTAATCATTGATCTGTACACAGGTTTATCTACTTTTGGTGAGTCATCATATAGGATTAGTTTACATTCAGTGACCATGGGAGTACTTACAAGTTTACTATCTTCCATTTGGAATTTATTCAACATCTCCTTGATATATTTTGTTTGGGAAATAAATATTCATTTTTTTTATTGAGTGACTTGTAAACCTAAGAAGAAAGACAATTCTCCTAGAATAGACATTTCAAACTCTTCTTGCATTTTAGTTGCAAATTTTCTTCTCATTATAGTAAGATTACTCCCAAATATGATATCATCGACATTTACTACCACAACAATCATATTTTGAACTTCAATTTTGATATATAAGTTGTTGTTAGTAATCCCTCTCTTATATCCATGTTTTCTTAGGTACTGATCTAGCCTTGAAAACCATGCTCTTTGGCTTGCTTAAGACCATACATAGATTTATTTATCTTGCAGACATAGTCTTGATTTTCTGTTAGCATGAATTCTTCTGGTTGTTCAAATAGACTTCTTCTTCTAGAGTTCCATTCAGAAATGTTGACTTGACATCCATATGATAAATATTGAAATTTATGAAGCATGCAAATGCTAGGAACATTCTAATGACTTCTAGCTTTCCTACCGGAGAAAAAGTATCTTTAAATTCAATACCTTCTACTTGATCATACCCTTTGCAAACTAATATGGCTTTTTTCTTGATAATATCCCCATTTTCATTTAGTTTGTTCTTGAAGATCCACTTAGTTCCTACAACATTCTTGTCCTTGGGCCTTGGAATTAATTCCAAAGTCTCGTTCCTCTCTATCTGGTCAAGTTCTTCATTCATTTCCTTTGTCCAGTCTTTATTTTTTCTAGATTCCCTAAATGATTTAGGTTCTATCATATACAACATTGCTTGTTATGAGTCAAATGTGAGTTTACTTCTTGTTTCCACTCCTACATTTTTGTCTCCAATGATCTAACTCTGAGGATGGTTCTTTTGAACTCTTTTCGATGGAGGTTTTGGCAAGGATGTTTCTTCATTGTATTGTTCATCATTATAGAGTTCATTTTCCTATGTTTCTTTATCATCATCTTCTTGTCAAGATTCTTTATCGTAATTTTCTTTGTAATATTTTTTTTATCAATTTTTAATATGTCTTGGGATATTCTCTTCTTTAGTTTTAGATCATCTATCTTGGCATCTGAGCTTTCCACTATCTTGAGTAGTCTAAGATTATAACATCTTTATTCTTTATTGTTAGGTGAATAACCTAAAAATATGCCTTCGTTAGATCTTGGATCAAACTTTCCTAAATTATCTTCATCATTCTTAATGCAACATTTACTTCCAAAATATATAAAGTGTTTGACAGATGTTGGCCTACCAAACCATAGCTCATAAAGAGTTTTGTCATGGTTGGGTCTCAATTGAGCTCGATTAAGTATGTGGATTGTTGTGTAGATTGCATCTCTCCATAATTTTTCTGGAATCCTGGTTTCATTTAACATGGTTCTTGTAGCTTCTTGGACTATTTTGTTTATCCTATCCACCAATCCATTCTATTGAGGAGTCTTGGGAGCTAAAACTTGACTTTTGATACCATGATTTTCACAAAATTTTATGAACTCTTTAGAGGTGAATTATCCTCCATTGTTTGATATTAGAAATTTAATTTTGAGATATGTTTCATTCTCTATAAGGACTTTGTATGTTTTAAACTTCTCAAAAGATTCGGATTTTTCGTTTAGAAAGTATACCTATGTCATTCTTGCGAAATCATCAGTGATCAACTTAAAATAATTTTCTCCATAAATACTTATAGTTTTGGTAGGTCCACATAGGTCTATGTGAATAGGTTCCAATGGTTTTGTTTTTGAATGCTCTTTTGTTTTGAAACTATCTCTTGTTTTCTACCCTATTTGACAATGTTTACAAATAGAGTCTGAAGGATTAATTACTTTTGGCAGATCCCTTACTACCTTCTTATTATTGGCTTTGATTAAGTTGTCAAATATTAAATGTCCCTACCTTATATTCCATAGCCATATTTCATATTCTTGACTTAAAAAACATTTTTCTTCTTCATCCATATCAAGGATGTACACATTACTAGATGTTCTTGGTGCAACTGCTACTAGCTTTCCGGTATCTTTTCATCCGATTTCACATTTCTGAGAATCAAAGGTAAGTATGTGACCTTGATCACATCTCTTACTCACAATTAGGATATTAGTCTTGAGATTTTCTACCAGAAGTACATTTCCTTCTTTGGTCTTGTTATTCCCTAGGATGACAATGCCTTTTCCTAGTATATTGGCTGACACATTATCTCCAAAGGTGACTTTTCCTTTTTCTTTCTTCTTTAAATTGAGAAATTTTCTTTGTTATCCAGTCATGTGCTTAGAAAATCCACTATCTATATACCACTGACATCCTTGTTTTTTCGCATATACGACAACTTTACACTTAGATTTCTTTATTTTGTTTTTCTTCCATACCTTTTGATTTTTCGGAATATTTATATTTTTGTCATACTTTGACAATCTACATTCACTAGCTTCATGACCAGAGTTGTTTCATTTGTAACATTCAACATTGTAGTCTTGTAAGGGAGAGAAGGAGTGATAACTTCTTCTTTCTACATCATTCTTATTGTTTTCATGTCTTTGAACATTTATTGGATTGTATTATCTATAAGCTTTACAATGTATTACTTTATGTCCAAAATTATTGTAGGAATAAAAATATACAAATAAGACATATTGATTTCTATTAGAGGTATTCTTTCTGATGATTTATTCTTCTTGTCATTTTTTTCTTTAGTAGGGATTGCAGATTTCCGTTTATTTAGGACAATTTTCAATAGTATTATTCTTGTCTTATTTTCTTCTCTTCTTATGGATTTTTTAAGAGCATCTACATAGCTGATTGGTTGTTTGTCATTATTATATTTTGTAGAGGGATCATATCCTAGTCTTGTCTTATTAGTTTATGATCTCTGACTGCTAATAATGTTGTTGAATATTTTTTAGTTGTTTTCAAACTTATACTCAATGTCTCATTTTTCTAGTTTCCCTTTTAGTTGAATTATTTCATCCTCCAATATCTTACATGTTTGTTGTTTTTCATTGAGTTCTTTATTCAAGATTTCGTCTTTTCTTTTGGTTTTTTGGATCTAGGTATTTAACTCAATACTCAATAGTTATGAGTCACTAATGATTTTGGAAACCTATTTTTCTCTTTATTTTATAGTTTCTTCAAACTCTAGAAGTTGTTCCCTTAATAACTTGTTTATTTTTTTAGATTTTATTAGTTCTTCAATTGCAAGGATACATTATTCCTCAAGGTTAAATTATTATTCATATTTCGAATGATTATCATCTTGAGTTTTCATTCCCATAAATAGAAGCTCTCGCTCCTCTTCTTCACTTTCTTCAAATGAGATAATGTCTTCTTTGGTAAAGAGAGTTTTATTCTTCTTATAGAACATCATTTTATATTTGTTTTTTCTCTTCTTCTGATCTCTGAAATTTCTTTCATAATCACTTTTCTCCTACTTAGGATAGGGAAATTTATTGGAGAAGTGTTGAATTTTTCCACAATTGAAACATATTAGAGGAAAATTTCCTTTGTATTTCCCAGTCCCTCTCTTGAGTTTCTTCATGAAGTTGGAAACTTCTTCATCAGATATATCTGATAACTCTTCATTAGTGTTTTTCTCCTTTTTCTTTTTTGTTTTATATGCCTTAAGCGATGTTTTTCCTTTTGATATTTTTTCCTTACCTGTTCTCATCACATATGCTGTAAGAATTCCATGGAGCTCATCTACTATGAGTTTTTCAAGTTCTGGTCTATCTTCAATTGTGGAAATCTTGGCATCATACCTTATAGGTAATGGCCTTAAGATATTTTGTACAATAGGTTTGTCTAATAGTTCTTCTCATGTTTCACTGATTGAATTAACTACCTCATCTACTCTATGGATCTATTCAACAATGTTCTCTTCTTATTTCATTTTCAAATTTTCAAAATGAGCTTTGTAGGTTTGTAGTTTGGCTTCCTTGACTTTGCTATGTCCTTCATACATAACATCTAGCTTGTCCCATATCTCCTTAGCTGACTTATAATGAATTACCTTCAAAAACATGAGATTTGTTAATCCTCCTAGAATAACATTGACTATTCTTGATTTGTCATTGCAAATCTTCTTTCCTGAAGTATTTGTGGGTGGAGTAGTTGGTGCAATGTAACCATTTTCTACATATTTCCAAACATCAAAACCAAGAGCCAACATTTATCTTTTCATTCTTATTTTCCAAAGAGCATAATCATCTCCTTAAATAATTTTTCTTTTTTGAAATTCATTCCCTCTTGATGATCCATTTCTTTCAAGATCTACCTTCTAGTGATTAGACTGTTTTGAAGGCACTCACTCTGATACCAATTTTTGAAAATACTGAGAGGGGGGATGAATCCATATTACCTTTTTAAACAATTAGTAATTACTTTTTTTCTTATTTTAATTATCACAATAGATCATCAATGGACTTGTATTTAAAAAATAAATTATATATATCAATAAATACAAAGTTTATAAATAATACTTTGTTATTGCGAAGGACACCAATCCTCTTTAGAGAACCAATTCTTGGAGACACAAATCCCCTTATTCAAGAAACCAACCCTAGGAGGCACCAACTCCCTTGTTTTAAAGAACCAACCCTAGGAAGCACCAACTCCCTTATTTTTAGGGCACCAACTCTATGAATCACCAACTCCCTTATTTTAGGGCACCGACACTAGGACGCACCAACTCCCTTGTTTTAGGGAACCAACACTAGGAAGCACCAACTCCCTTGTTTTACACTTTACTTAGTAAATGATATGAAACCTTCCTTTATCCTCCCTTCCACCCTCACTGCATAAGTGTATTCATCATGAACTCTTGGACTCTTCTTCTTCTTTTGATCTTATGATCTGGAATGCAAAGACACTTCTTCACATTGATTTCTTACTTATATAGTCTCCCAACTGGTATAAGATTTGAAGTATTGTGTCTCTTTGTTTGAACCATTGCGCCTCTTCGTTTAAATTAAAAATAATAACTTCTATTATTATTATTATTATTATTAATAGTTTAACATGTTCAAGTCCCTTCCAAATTTTTCATCATTTTAATCCTTCACTAATTATTTTCTTATTATGGATTTGAATATCTGCAGACAAACGATTCCTTCAAACCATTCTTTTCTTTGTGATCGCAGGCTAAAACAAAGGGCTTACCTTGTAAGTATTTTCCTTAGTGTTGGTGTTGCGCCTTTGTTATCTTGAGAACTCACATGACCAATGGAATAACCTTGTCATATGGGCTTTGACCCTTCATAACTTTTTCTCTTTTACCAAAATCTTGTTATCATCGAAGAGATATATTCTAGAGTGTTTCCTTCTATAGTAGTTACAACTCATGCTATATAATCCAATGATTAGCATTAATCCCAAATTTCTTAGATCGACGATCTGGTCTAATCCTTGTGCAATTTACACTGTGATTAGATCTTATACATTGATCTCTTTCTCTTTGATCTTGATCTAATGGTGTGGAGTTAATCTCTTGTTTAAGGGATGATTATTTATTATTTGGAGGAAAAAACAAATCCACGATCATGACTTAATCAGGAGTTGATATGAGCTATTATTTTTCACTCCGGAACTTCGATGATTCATGACTCCAGGACTCTGGGTTACTAGAATTCTGGAGTAGGAAAATTCCTACAGAGGTTTACCTACCAAATAATTCAAAAATCTACGGTGATCCCTTGTTTTTAGTTAACTCTTCATGCTTACTCTATTCTTCCACTATGATTGATCAACAGTTGATTTCAGCATTACTTCATGATTTCATCCTTCGAAAATTAGATGATAAAAGAAGCTTAGATAACCCCAAATTTAGTAATCTCAGAGTGATGTGGGTTACTGATGTCAATGTTGACATGGAATTGGCTAAGTGGCTGCCACGTGTCACCTTGATTCATGACTTTTGTATACCAAATGTCCCAACTAGACCTTGACACTTTTCATCTGTTGATTGGGCCATGTGTCATATGTGTCTTACTACATGTCTCATCCTAGCTCAAAAGGAATATTCTTCAATTCTTTGTCTTCAAAGGGATGCTACTTCCACATTCTTCATCTCTCTGAATGGATGGTATCGAATGGAATATTCTTTTTGGATACTCTAATTTCAGAGTGTTATAACAACTCTTCTTTACTGGACTCCAAACACTTTCCTTCGAACAAAAATTAATTGTCACCACATGTTACGACCTTTATGGACATCAAATAAAGGGTATCAATGAGGAATATTTTGTTTTGATACTCCAATTTCAGAATGTTAAAAGAATTCTTCTCCATTGGACTCCAAATACCTTCCTCCGAACATAAATCAATAGTTGTCACATGTTACTTCCAAATTCATCAATCAGGATCACCCCGAGTTAATCTCCATCGTTGTTCTAATCCTTATTTATACCTACTTTGTATTTATCTAATGCATTCTTTCTCGATCCGAATAACCTAGAAATCATTGATTTACCTTTCTATCAATTGGTCATTATTTTTTTCAGTACTTCGTGCCTTTGGCCCCACTTATCCTATCCTTCAACTTTGTCATGATTGAGATTTAATCTAGGTTCTAGGCTTGATCTAACAACCCATATCTTTCCCAAATTTTCTCAATATGATCTAATGGTCCATATTTCTCCTACATGAATTCTACAGTGCTATCTCTTTTGAGATTTGATCTCATCACCTTCACTCTGTTGATATGAATGACAATATCATACCACTATATCCAACACTATTCTATAAAAAAAAATAGTTATACCATATCAAATTAAGGAAGTCATATTTAAGGTTATTGTAACGTCCTCAGAATCTCTTATTCTCAAGCATGATCACTAAAAATCTTCTTTGTAATAATGTTATAAAAAGGGGATATTCATCCTTTCATAGGACACAATAGTTATATGAGAATATAGAACGTACCATGGCAAGGAAAATTTTGTAATACATAAACTCTTTGTTGATTGAAATTAAACTCTCTATTCAAGTTCCTGCATCTATGTATCTCTTTGATCCATAGAGGTAATTCCCACTTTGCAAGTATGAAGTTTCTTTTGTATATTCATTTAATTTTTTTTTTCATTTGAAATTAAGAATTTAACATTACAATTGTTTTATGCTTTCAAATTTCAAAGTTAAAATCTATTGCTTATCAATTTCTTTTGTATATTCATTTATTTATTTTTTCATTTGAAATTAAGAATTTAACATTGCAATTGTTTTATGCTTTTAAATTTCAAAGTTAAAATCTATTCCTTATCTTTTTCATTTAATCATGAATACATGAACTATGTGATTAAGAGATTGATTGTAACAATACATGGATTCTTAATCAATGTTCATGAGTTATGTAGATTAAAATGTAAAGAATGGAATAAATCTTATGCAAGATGGATGTAAAATAATTCTTTAACCATAATATCATTATAGAATTCTTAGAACCAAGAATGGAATAGAGTCCTCTAGTGAATGTGTGATTCTTTAATTTCCACAAATACTCCTCTTTTTTCTTTTTATCACAAATTTTGAATTAGCAAAAATGTATATTTCGATCAAAAGTTATGCTACTTTCATGTTAACATAAAATTTAAAAACATGGTTTGTACACTATATTGTTGGCTAACCCTTCTCCTAAAGTATATCTAGAATTTCATTTCCCATGAGTCTAATTTTTTTATTTGTAATAGCGTGATATGCCATATTTGTAATGTCATGAGTTTTACCAAATTCCAATGTGCCAAGAGAAAGTTCTGAAAACTTTCCCCAAATTTGTTGTTTTTGTCCCTTTCAAAAGAGAGAGAACTTATGCAGGCTACTACATGTCTAATTTTTCAAATCTATTTATTAAATTTGAACCTAAAATACTATGATATTTCTTCTTTTTAATGGAACTAGATATGATAGTTTTACCAAGAACACTTGTTTGAGACTAATTTTAGGACTAGTAAAAAACCCTAAATTCCATAGCTTGTATTTCCAAACATATACAAAACTAGAACCTGATTTTTTTACCACAAGAACTTCACCGTGTATCCTCAATCTCCAATTTTTTTTGCAATTTGAAATGTCCCCCAAAAATTTTATACACAAAATTCCAATATGACTCGTTTGAGACTAATTTTAGGGCTAGTAAAAACCCCTAATTCCCATAGTCTATACATATGAAATTATAACGAACGAAAACCCAAAATTTTGACCCCGGGTAATTTGCTATGTCTCCTCAAGATCCTAAAACTTTCACAATCTAAAAATATCAAGAAAAAAAAAAGTTATAGTGAAAATACCAATATGACCCATTTGAAGGAGTCAAACCCAAGGATCGTATTCTCTAAAACCAAATGTTAGGAAAAAAAACACCCAAATAGCATAAAAATAAAAAGAGATGTAAATCCATTCCTTGAGAATTAGATATAATAATGAATGATAAGCCTCTTTGAAGGGGAAACATGTTTTACAATATAACAAATGCAAAATATGAGATGCTCCTAAAACTAGGTCTCCTTGGTATATATTGGATTTAAAGGATACAATTACAATTAAAGGGTATTACTAACCAGTAAGGAATACAATAATATAACAGTAGAAATTTATTAACTTGATATATATAGATTAACACATGTATTCCCCTAGTTAAAGGTAATGTAAACGACCATTTTGAGTATTCCTCTCATATCCATTGGGCCTAACATTGTTAGAAGCAATCTCAAATTCATGCTCTAAGTATTTCATGTTGTGTTCTCCATTTCCAAGTCTTAACAATTTGGAAATTAACCAAAATAATCCTCATGAACAGGAATATTATAGGTTTGGGATGAAATATAGCTAGCTATAGGTGAGCACAAAGCCTTAGAAAAATAATAATTCTTCTCCCATCGTTCATTCTCTTCTTTTTGGTTGCTTGAGATACCAAGATTTGTCTTGCAAAAATTATCAAAAAGCATGAAAGAGATTGGTCTATTTCTATCCTCATTGAAGAGCACTAGAGGGAGGAATGACTCTAAAGGACTATTGAGTAGATAAAGAGAAGTTATTCCTTATGTTGTGTGAATCAGTGGAAGAGACTTCCCTTGTTGTTGAAGGCTAAATCTGATTCTTGTAATTTTCTATGGTGAGAAGATTGGTTGATCATGATATTAGATTTCTTGGGATGAGAGAGATAGAAGCATGAATCTTGTCTCATTTTCCTTGGTGGACTCATACACCTACTTGGGGATGATATATGCACTAGATGCCTATGGTTGGGTGAAAAATTGCTACTCAACAATTAGTTTTTGGGACCAATTTCTATTAAAGATAAGTATAATTTAATTGTTTATGAATATGCAAAAAAAAATGTTATAGAAAATTTATCTATTATGCATTCTATGTGTCATTGTTTCTGAATTTGGTCTTGGGAATTTGATTGTCATGAATTTTTGACAATCCATGATAGTTTAATCCATTGCATTCTTTTAATTTTCATTGCACATGCATTTGTTTTCGTTTTGGTCCTTCTATGAAGGTTTTGTTTGTTGGTATTATGGGGAACTCACGTCTGATGAATGGATTATGAATCCTTATGTCTGGATACATATGCTATGGTTAGGAGTGACATGAAGGGATGTTACAATGTTGTACCCTAATATATTGGGGTGGTATGGGGATTACTAAAACTCACAATCAAGCCCATGTTCTATGTGCTAAGTGGGTGATTTGGAAGTCCCTAAAGAGAAAATAAACCTAAAATTTGTTGCAAAGGAAATTAATTTCTTTGGTAAACTATCTTATCAATAAATATTGGTGATGCCTAAAATTTTAGACCTTAGTGATACACATGACTTAGTGAAATTTAAAGGAATTTGGTGGATTAGAGAATTTTGAAACCCTAGAATGTTGTGGAACCACATCTTAGCTAAAAGGGATAGTCCAGAAGAGATGGCATTTTTTAATGATCATTCTATATGGTGGTTTCCAATTTTGTCTCATGAAGAAAAATATTAGTGGTTGACACTATGTGTTTATTACTGCTCACCTATTTTATAAAGGACATCCACTTTGTTAAAAATCCATTTAATGCCTATACAAGAGAGTGGACCTTGACACAAGATGAAAAAATGACTTGTGCTTGCAATTTTTTAATATGATTCTTCTAGACAATGTTAAATGCATGATCCTATACTCTTTGTTTATCAACATGGACATACAACTCCCTCAACCCTAGTGGTGAAATTGAAAATGGCATAGATCTAATGCCTTCACTATTCATAAGTTATATTATGGTTATAAGTCACGGTTATGTCCAAAGCTTTTTATTGATGCCCCCTTAAACAAATATTGGACACTAAAATAGAATCACAAGACTCAGTTGGTTTGGGTCAAGAAACTATGGAAGCATTTCGTGGAACCTATAAAGGATATTTTTCTATTGTTGCTTATCATTGGTAGCTTCTATGTCATTAAGAGGACATGGGGATCTCATAACCTAAATTCCCTATATGTGATAGAGTTTAGATGTTGAAAACACTTTTACTTTTTTCATCCCCTTGTCATGAGATTGTGTATGTGTTTTATGCGGTCAATGCCTTTCTATTTTCATTATTTTGGAAGTAGCTCATTATTAACAGATAAATTCTGAAGGCTATTAAGCTTCAAGATTCATGCAATTGATGAGAGGAAATTCTTGTTTTCATTTACTAAAAAAAAAACTATGTTGATTTAAGAATGCTCATGTTACTTAAAAACTTCACCTAATTTTACAACACACTAATTTATACAAGTTTATACATATAAAATGTCATTAAAATAAAAAAACTAGAATTCAAATAAATGTGATCCAGTTGAGATGAGATAATTTGGGATAATTTCTTGAAATAATTTCTCCTATATTTTTAGAAAAACACTTTCAAAGTGAACTTTTAGTTACCTATGTAATGCATCTCATGTGATTCTAATAAATATTTATTAAGCAAATCATACCATTAGAAAACATATTGCCACAAGTCACTCTTCTCCACTCAAGTCACTCCTCTCCACTTACACGATAAAATGACAAGTTCCCATACTCTTCTCTAACCATTTTTCTTTTTTAATGTTGAATGACCATTGAAACCAAACAATGAGGGGCAATATTTTATGTTTAATGACCACTAAAACCAAACAATGTTGGCTAGGACTCTATAATGACTTACCCCTACCTTGTTATCGATGAAATACTAGCAATTCCCAAGAACCGTGAGATGAGGGGCATTTGCTTATGATAAATGGTGTGTGTTTTTGTCATGTTATTATTTAATGTCACAAATACCAATTTTAGCTCGAAAGGTATATTTATTCTTAATCAACATGGTTTCGGTTCAAGTCACTGATTCTAGTAGTTGCAAATTACATTCTCGGAATAGAAAAAATAAAAGACTTTCATCATTCCCTAGATTTTAATCATTCCCAAAGGTTAAATAATACAATTAGACTTAGAACGGTGGCGAATATACATGGGTCAACATATATCACATGAAAAAATTAAAAAACTTTGATTCCCAAAGGTTGAATAATACAATTAGACTTAGAATTGCGGCGAATATACATTTCATTCCCAAAGGTGGAGTAAAAAATAAAAAAAACTTTCATTTCCAAAGGTTGAATAATACAATTAGACTTAGAATTGCGGCGAATATACATTTCATTCCCAAAGGTTGAGTAATACAATTAGACTTAGAATTGTGGCGAATATACATTTCATTTCACATGAAAAAATAAAAACACTTTCATTCTCAAAGGTTGAATAATACAATTAGACTTAAAATTGTGGCGAATATACATTTCATTCCCAAAGGTTGAATAATACTATTAAACTTAGAATTGTGGCGAATATACATTTCATTCCACATGAAAAAATTAAAAAACTTTCATTCTCAAAGGTTGAATAATACAATTAGACTTAGAATTGTGGCGAATATACATTTCATTCCCAAAGATTGAATAATACAAAATAAAAAAACTTTCATTCCCAAAGGTTGAATAATACTATTAGACTTAGAATTGTGGCGAATATACATTTCATTCCTAAAGGTTGAATAATACAATTAGACTTATAATTGTGACGAATATACATGGGATAACATGCATCACATGAAAAAAAAAAAAAAAATCATCCTTTAGTTTTAATCATTCCCAAAGGGAATAATAAAATTAGACTTATATTTTATTGATAATAAAAAGTTTGGAATTTAAATGAAATTTTATATTAAATTTAAATAAAATGTTAGGTTTTCATAGTTAGTTATAACTTTTTTAAAATATAAATTATAAAATTTATTAAATAAAATTTTGATGTTAAATTTATAAAATGTTTTTATGTGGGTAGGTTTTTATACTTAATCATAATGTTGTTTAGGTTTTTTCTAGATAAATTGTGTATAAAATTTTGAAATATTTATTTGAATGAAGCTTTAAAATTTTATATTCAATTTATTTTAAAAAAATTATATAATTTTATAAAACATTTTTTTCCTGGTTATTATTTTAAAGTTTACAAAGGTATACATATCTTACCCCTCTAGATTTGAACGTGTAACCTTTTAAGAAAAAACACAGATTATTAACCATCAAACTCATTTAAATTATATTTAAATTAATTAAATTAAAATTTAACAAACTTTTTTATATATTTAATTTATAAAAATCTATTTTATATATATATATATATATATATATATATATATATATATTATTTTGAAAGTGGTAAAATCTAGAATTATTTCGTTTGGAACCAGGTCCCGTTGAAACCCGAAAAAGGTCCTGTTGGACGTTAGATTAACACAATTCACACCGCACACCACATGTGACCAGCGCAGGTGTCCGTGGTACTTAATTAATGCTTAAAAGTGGCATGGAATCGAAGCCACATTTTGTATAACTACCAGTTCAGTTCTTCCATTATATATGAAAATTAGCTTCTGCATAAAACTTGCAGAAAAGTATAAGAGAACACTGGCTTTTGGAACTTTGAGATTCATTCGCTCATTCCGAGCATTTTAGGTTATTTGGGTATGTTGCCACTTTTCTCCCCTGTGTATTGCTTTCGAAGTCACGAAATTTTCATGGATTGCTTTCGAAGTCATGGACTTTTCATGGATTTCCAGATTCGTTTGTTTTTATGATTTGTTTTAGGGTTGTAACAGCTATGCAAAAAAAACCATCCATTTATAGAATCCGATTTCAATCCATAAAACTCATTATCACGTTAGTGTTTTTTGGTTGTTGTGTGTGTGTGATGCAGGATCGAAAAGAGCTGTGAACTGCGAATGGTAAAGATGCCTGCAAGCAAGTAAATCGGCGTGAAAAGAACAGAAGGGAATTGCCCAACGGAGAACGTTTCTGAAGGCCGAATCCTTGCATGCAATAACTGTGTTTTGGTTTTTTTTTAGGTTTTGCAAGGCATGGGGAATCATTTGGAGAATCTGGTCTACGGTCTGAAATCGAAGATAAAGGGATTGAAAATGAAGAAGCCTTACAGGAAAATGGATAAGAGTGACAGCATGCGAATCGAAGCTCGAAGCAGACGCGCGCAGAAGTTGATCGCCAAAACCCTAGAAGTGGCTGATTGGCCCGGCCAGAAGGCCGTTGCTGTTTGAATGTTTGAAAGCACTCGGCCTGTGTTTTGGTCAGGGCCTTTTTGTTTCTGATTTTATAGACCTAAAACTAGTGATCTTAGAACTCTTTTTATGGCTATTGAAAAATCCTCAACGGTGAAAACAACTATATTCTGAATGAATAAACTTTGTAATGTAATGTTATTATGATTTTATATATCTTGTAAGAAAAATTTGATTGGAAACTCCAACTTGATTCGAGGATTCCATATACAGAAATTTTTGAAGATAACGATATCTCCAGGTTTTCAAGTTGATTCAGGATTTACAACTGTGTGATAATGGATTTACAACGGTATGATAATTTGGCAAGTTACTTTTAGAGAGAGGGGTTGAGAGAACTTCTGAACAGTCTCCAACAATTTGAAATCAATTCCAAACTTAATACACGCATTATCTCTAACAATTACACATCACCAGAATAATTTGCCTTTTTCTAACCTGATATGTAGACAAAATTTCCTTTTAAATGGTTGAATAAACTTTATCTTCACCTTAATTTTCTTCTGTTACAGTCAACTATGTTACAGTCAACTAAGTT
>JASDQU010278432.1:1622-14861 GCA_032191745.1 Picea mariana | reverse complement strand
TGTGTGTGTGTGATGTTAAAATAGGTGGACATTGAAATATTTTATTTATGGTCCACATTGAAATTATTTTTTTCTTATTAATATTTTTTTAAATGCCACATGTCAACACCATATTAAGCGATGAAGGAATTATACATCTCCCTCATTCTAGGAAGTATAAAGCATGTATCAATGAAATTTTTTTTTTTTTTTTGTAGAGTTGATATAGAATTATTTTACTTAAGGTGGATATTGCAATATTTTATTTATAATGAACATTGAAATATTTGTTTGTTATTAATATTTTTTTAAATGCCACATGTCAACTCCATGTTGAGTACACAAGGAATTACACATGTCTCATATAGGGTTGTAGAAAGCATCTTTCAATGCAATCATTAATGTTTTGAAAATGATTCTTTTGAACTCAAGAAATAATACAAATGGCCTCAAGAGGTCTAACACTACAAGTGTTCTGCTTGGGTTAGCAAAACGACTCTTGAGTGTTGAATCATTCTACACAAGATCTTCCAATCGGTAAGATGCCACTTTAATTGATTGAGAGTATAATGACTTCCTTTCTCAATATTTCGAGCCTAATTTTTTCTTTAGGTACCCTTGTTGGTGAGGATTAAGGAGAAACACATGGGTGTCCATATTCTCATAGATCCTCAACTTATTTTTTGTTGTAAATTTTTTTTTCTTATAACTTTCTATGCTTGAAAATGGTGTTGTTTGGCATGGTTTTGGCATCTCTTTTTCTCTACTTAAGAACTCTTGAGTCTTGAATCACTTGGGCCGGGCCTTAGCCGAAACAATGATTTTCTCTAATTCAAAAACTAATCATGAGTGAAATTATGAACAATCTTCCAGTAGATTGTTCAGATACTTGGTATATCTTCCGTTTACAGTCTGTAGAAACCTGCATGTATTGATTTTAGTGCCGATTATTTTTCACTCGATTGTATGTTTCTAAGGAATTGAAACAATTGCTTATCAGTCTAATAGGCATTATGGGCAATAATGAAGCAACAAACATGTTGTTGAGATGGTCAATATCATGAAAAATGCTTAAATTATAATGTATTATAAACATTTTGTAGTTCAAAAATTTAATACCTCTCAACTATTGGACTTTTGTTTCAACTCATCTTTTTCTAGAGCATTCCATGTGTGTTTATTAAAAATGATCATCCTTATGTCTTTCTAGAATGGATAGGACTAGCCATGTCTCTTGAATATTACAGAGCTTACTCTAGTTTGAACATGGGTTGTAACATTTTTAAAGGCCCAACCTTGTGCGATCGAGTATATAACATAGGTTCTCAATAAATTCCCGTAACTCCTTGAAGAGGATGCCCTCAAAATCAAAGACCTGCTACAGGTTGTCTTACAATTCTTTGTGGTTATATGCCGACCAAATAGAAATATTAGTTCATAGCTTGCAATATTAATTCCAAAACAGGCATTGTTGCAGTTCTGACATGAAAATTTAAGGGTTTCTATTAAACACTATGAGAAATTTTATTTCAGGGCTTGCAAGGATAATCTTCAAATGTGAGTAATATTCTCAAGTGCATAGGTCTTCAATTTTTTTTTGTCTCCAATAAGTTTATGAAAGAATGGGAAAATAAAATACTTCAATATATGCTATATCATGAGTGATGGAAAACATGGAAATTTAAGATAGTCTGCTAATTAGATAGTCGCTTATATTATTCTCTAGCTATTCCAACATGATAATAGGGTTGCTTGGTTATTTATTAGGGTTTTTGAGCATCAATGCTTATACATTGGGATTGTTGGAGATACTTCACACACACCTATGATTTATTTTTTCTAAGGTTTTCCCTATGTTTATTAATCATTATTTAGTCTCCTATAGTTTAGGGAGAATATTCCTTTTCCTACCTTCTAGGAGAATATTCTCTTCAGTTCACACTTCAGTTTGATAAGTTGAGTGGAGTATTGATTCCACATTGGTTACATCACCATGCAACATTGGTATCATCACCTACTAATGTGCATTGTCCTTGGGATTATCACCAGACTAGTGCATTACTCAAGATTCCTTGATCTCCTGCTCACTTCACTTTATTTCAGTTAGTTAATTGAAGACTGAGAGACTAGTTAACTCAGAGTAGGTGGAAGTTAACTCCCGTAACTGCCAGTGTGTGTCCAAATCACTCTAGACCACCACTATGGCACATTGGCTTCTTCTCCAGTGTGCATTAGTTGAGTTATATAGAGTATATCATGAGTAAATTATCATTCATTCATTTTGGTTAATGTAAATTCTTTTATTCTCACTCTCTCGTTTCCGTCTTTTCTCATTTTTTTGCAAGCTGTGTATGTCATTTTCTAGCTAGATATTATCTGTGCAAGTTCATCCACATTTACATGGTATTAGAGACAATGATTTTCTAGGAAAAAGAGACACCAAACTCTTTTTGCAGGTATAGAAGACTGAAGGCAACAAGAAAATGGAATTTCCAAAAGAATTAATTCTTACACTGTACAATTTCTTTGTATGGAAGGACAAGATGATATTGCATCTTCGAAGCAGAGGATTATATAGGTTAACCATGGACACAAAGGTCGAACCTACATCATCCATAGAAAAATCCAAGTATCTGAATCGAATGGATGAAGCGTTTGGAACTATTTTCATTCTCATTTATCCCGAGCTCCTCTTTCACATATCCTCCTGTAAAACCCCCAATGAAGTATGGACCACCATGGAAGGATTTTTTGGAAAACATAACGAGATGAGGGGACATATGCTCGAGGTGGAATTTCTCACCTTGGATTAAAAAACCTTCGACAATATCCAAATTTATTTACCAAATATAAGGATTTGTTGTCGCAACTCAATGCTTGTGGGGTTGATAAATCTAAGGAGGAGAAAAAAATGGTTCTTACCATTCTCTCCAAACTTGGTCCAGAATACTCAGTGTTTGTATCCACATTTCATTCAGTTAGGTTCACGTGGAATGTTCCCTCTCTTGAGGTATTTATTGAATCTCTGACACAAAAGCAGAAAAAGCTCATCAACATGGGAAAAATCAAAGGCTCAAAGGTGCATGCACTTGCTATACAATATGGTAGGAATCACCAAAATCAGAAATATAAAAACAAATAAAAAGGGAAGGTACCTGCAAATCTAACAAGGAAGGGCACTCAAAACCCTTCAACGATTCCTCCGGATCCAAAGGTGTAAAGGGAAGAAAAGGGGAGAAATTCACTTACTGCCATCAAGGATTCCATTAAGAATCTACATGTATATAGAACAAGATAGCTCAAATGGCCCAAATCATTCAACAAAAAAACCTTGGAGATCGCATCCCCAAGGGTGCCAAGAAGCAGAAGCCAGAAGATCAAAACCCCAAGAAAGGTAATTCTAGCCATGCTTTGATTGCCATC
The DNA here is from genome assembly GCA_032191745.1 of Picea mariana. NCBI lineage: Eukaryota > Viridiplantae > Streptophyta > Pinopsida > Pinales > Pinaceae > Picea > Picea mariana. The sequence continues at coordinate 11,459 of JASDQU010278432.1, read as the reverse complement.
AAATCCTATCTCGATGCTTGGATTGTAGATTCAGGTGCATCACACCACATGGTAGCCATAAATCAAGTATACTCTTCATTGGATACATGCAAAGGTCCTCCTATTCTAATGGGGGACAACTCTCCAGTCGAGGTCACCGGAAAATGAAGAGTTGAAGTCACAAACATAAGCTTCGAGAATCTGCTACACGTTCCCAGAATTTCGTCAATTTTCTCTCCGTGTATCAGATGAAAAAATACGGCACCGAGAAGAGAGTAGTATTCACACCTGATGCTATGGATATCTATGACATGCAAACCAATTCCCATGTTTCTACTGGTGAGGTAAATCATCAATCCAGAATCTACACATTTTTTGAATTTATTGAACCAGATTCGACATTACTGCTTACCCATGCTGATGAAAGTAGTAGGATATGGAACGAAAGATTCGGGCATTTAAATTTGAGATATATGAAACAAATTAGAAAGAAGGGAATGGTTGAAGGTCTACCTAACATCCAATTATCCAAAGTAATTTGTGAGGGATGTGTTCCTGGAAAACACCCTCAAGAGAAATCTGAGGTCTTTCAACACCTCAAAGATTTCAAATCTCTTGTTGAGACATAGTCAGGAAATAAAATCAAAGTCCTACGACTAGATAATGGGGGGAGGAGTGTATGTAAACCATGAGATACAAAATCTTTGTCTTGAGGTTGGGAATCAGTTGCAGCACATCGTTCCTTATACTCCGCAGCAAAGCAGAGTTGTTGAGTGAAAAAAATATCCTTGAAAGAGATGGCATCTTGCATGGTACATGCAAAGTCACTTCCATAGATATTATGGGATGAAGCACTTAATTTTGCAACCTACATCCAAAATATATCTCCCCATAGATTTATATGGGATAATACCCCCTTCGAGGCCTGAAGTGTCCTCAAACCAGAAGTGACCCACTTCCATATATTCTATTCTTGTGCATGGTCCAGGATTCCCTCTGAGAAGAGGAAGGAACTTGATCCACATAGTATAGAGTGTATTTTTGTTAGATACCCCGATGGTGTGAAGGGATACAGACTCATTGATCTCTCCACGAACTGGCTTATCATTGAGTGTAGTGTCCAATTCAAGGAAATTATCTCACATGTAACTCAGTAGGCACATGCATACACTTTTATTCTTCCACTTGTCAAATATGATGATCATGCACATGCCGAATCTTATTTAGATGAGAGTTCTGATTCAGAGGATTCAGGTTATTCAGATACCAAGTTAGTACAATCAGATGCAGAGTCAATTCATGCAGATGCAGATGCAGAGACAGAGCTGAGGCTGAAGTGGGCCTAGACTACTCTTTAGGATGCAGGAGATCTTGTTGGGCATCCAAATGATACTAGGAGGACTCGATCTGATTTCGAGGAGCCTCCTCTTGCACTCACTCCCACTGAATTGATGCCACCTAGGCATATTTTCTTAGTTAGTCTTTATATGCATAATCCTATTGCGAGCCTGGTGGGAAGCCCTTTTGGGAATCCACCATGTAGGAGGAGTACAACTCCCTCCTTGAGAAGTAGACTTGGGATATGGTTCCCCTTCCTTCAGGAAGGAAACTTTTCAAGTGAATATGGGTCTACAGAACCAAGAGCACAACATATGGACATGTTAGAAGATACAAAGCTAGACTAGTTTCCAAAGTCTTTCAGTAGGTGCATGACATTGAAAATGATGAGACCTTCGCTCCAATAGTGAAGATGGATTCCATATGTTTGGCACTTGCCATTACAAAAACCAAGGGATGGGAAGTCCATCATATGGACGTGAATAACACATTTCTTCACGGAGATCTCTCCGAGGAGATATATATGGAGCAACCCCAAGGATTCATGCATAATTCATCTTTGGTCTGTCGACTGAAGAATCCCCTTTATGGCCTCAAGTAGGCCTTGAGGGCATGGTAATCCAAGATGGACTCCTATCTATTGTCACAAAACTTTGTATGTTGTAATTCAGACTTGAATTTTTACATGCTCAGGATGACTGATTCACTTCTACTTCTAGTTTTGTATGTTGACGATTTGTTGATAATTGGTTCCTCGACTTCAACAATTACTGCATTCAAGAGGATTCTGCATGAAAAGTTCTTGATGAAGGACACAGGTCCACTACATTTCTTCCTTGGACTCGAGATCAATCAGGATGCATCAGACATAAAACAGTTTTAGGCCAAGTATGCACGAGATCTCCTTTAGAGATTCCACATGATAGACTGTAAGTCTACCCCGACTCCTTTCTTATCAGGAGTTAGACTTGAGGATGGAGGAGACACTCCACTAGTGGACAACACACTGTACAAATAGCTAGTGGGGAGCTTGTTGTATCTCACACACTCAAGACCATACCTCTCATATGCAGTTGGAGCAGTCTCCAGGTTCATGCAAGAGACACATGAGATGCATTGGAAGGCTACAAAGCATATGCTTTGATACGTACAGGGAACCATCACCTTTGGGATTCACTATGAAGAAAAATCTACATTGGACCTCATCGGGTTCACTGATTCTGACTGGGCTGGAGATAGCATTGATTTCAAGTCCACATATGGTTACTCACTCAGTCTAGTTTTTGGGCCCATCTATTGGTTGAGCAAGAAGTAGGATGCTATTTCTCTATCTTCAGCTGAGGCAGAGTACAAAGGGGTAGTTAACATTACCATTCAGGCTATGTGGCTACAACATTTTCTCACTGAGTTGGGCATTCAATTTCACTGACCAATTGTCATCTGGTGTGACAACCGAAGCACTCTAATGTTCTTCAGAGATCCACTTCAGAGGCAACAAATGAAGCACATCGAGATCCACATGCACTACATATGAGACTTGGTACACAAGGGGATCATCGACCTACAATTATGTCCTTCAACAGAATAGACTGCAGATATATTCACCAAGATCTTCATTGAACATAAGTTCCATTCTATGTGCATTCGTCTTGGATTTGTTGAGGGGTCCTAAATCTCTTTAACTCAACAGTAGGAACCAAACCCACCACCAAGGCCCAATTAGACTCTACAACGTTTAATGGTGGAATGGTTCTCCAGATCTTGTGATCTGGCCAATTAATCGATGAGCTTTACATTTTCTTGTGAAGACTCTTCCTTCATTTCAGACGTTCTCTTTTTGTAATTTTCTTTATAGGTGGGACCGATATAAGATAAAAGTAGGTATAAACCAACTAGGTAACAAAGAGGGAAATCTTAACTACTGGAGAAAGGATGAGCTTTGGGATAACCCTTTCAATCTAGCATGCATACAATGATTCTCTACCACATGCCTAATACTAATACATTAACTTGTTGGTATTCCAATTACTGACTCAGATATAATTTATTAGAAGAAAACATGCATGAAATATGTTAGTATCCTATAATGATAGGAAACCTGATCATCTAGATATGATTGGTGGGTATCATAATGAAATTCATGGCTTTCTGGTCTTGTTGTCTATTTGACATAAAATTTTCCAAGTTATGTTCATTAGGTAATAAGATGGATCAATAGATGAATGTTTTTTGAGTTAGAGGTCTTTAAGAAGAGTTTTAGACTTACCTTTTCAAAAAGTGATGAGTTTGTACTTTATTAGGAAAGCTCTAAAAATTTCACTTTCGGTAGCTAAGGGCATTTTTCTCAAAGTATTCTAAACTGTCGAAAGTTGTCTCTTTCGGTAGCTAAAACGGTATGTGTGAGGCATTTTAAGCTGTCAAAATCATAGAGTCGGTTAACGGTCAGACTGTCCCATTGGATTCTCAAACCGCCATCGGTACACATCATCAGCTCAAGTGCTGCCGAAATCAACTAAAATCAAATCATAACAGGATCTGGGCAAGTGATTGTTTGTCTGTTATGATTATTTAATGATATATGTTTAACCCTAATCTAGTAGATTTGACCTCCATAAGCTTACATCATTTGTCTTTACCCGATCCATCACGTGGTTTTTTCTGTCTTGATCGAATGATACAATCATCACTGTGATTGGATTTCGTTCTTTATCAAGGGTTTTCATTCAAATATTTTTCCCCCATATCACGCATTTTCCTTCACTCGAACTTCAATTCATCCCCCATCAACACCACTGTATCTCCCCACGACTGTTTTTGTTGTAGTGCAGGTGTTGACAACTGTTATCGCAGATGAAGAGGGGAGGAAATTTGCTCAGGAGGGATCTCAATGACATAACTTATCTAGAATCTCACCCTGAGATTTGCCAGATGTTCAGAGACGTGGGCTATTATAGATTCTGTGAAAAACTGCAAGGATTTCATCAAGGTGTAGCTGAAGCATTTGCATTGAACTTTAACGGAGCCAAAGCTAAAGTGGGAACAATTGAGGTACAGGTTGAAGCAATTGTTGCAGCAGTGACATAAATTCCAAGGACTGGTGAAAGATGGTTCAAGTCAACCACTATCAAGGACATTGAATTCAGGTCTTATCTCAAACCCGAACACAAATGTATCACCTTGAAAAAGGATATCCCTAGATCCTACTTGGAAGCGAAGTGGCAACATTTGCTCAAAGCCATCCAAGTATACATAACATTTGAAGGTAGATATAGTAGAGTAATTTTCTACCACTTCAAGCTCATGAATCATTTCACAGGTAGATGTCCTTGTTGAGTACATTTTTATGCTTCCATTTTGCTCTATAAACCACACTTTTGCCTCTATATCCATCCATTTTGCCTTCATTTCATTCCATATTTTCCATGAAATAGCCTATGCAAGGTATATTTGTCATTCTTTAGCTTAAGAATTGAGTTTTCTAATTTTTAGCATTAAAATGGAAAATTTATCAGAAATTACAGGATTTGACCAAATCGCGTAAAAGCTCTGTGGTTTGTATACTTGTAGGACACCCGGGAGAAATCTAAGACTTGTGTCGTGTTCCCTGATGTACAAGGATGGATAATGAGCTATCATATTTGAAATCTGAGCCTTCCAGATGTCCAGTCAACGCTGGTCAAACAGGGCTACTTCAGCAGAAAATACCCTGTTTCAACCTTAAATCTTGGACAATTTTGGATTTTCGTGGGATTTGACCACATATTGTGGATATGAAGGAGGAATTCGACCCTCCTAGGATATTATGGATCTACTCATGATATTTAGGAGACTTATTAGCACTTTTAGTTTTAATACTCTTGTATAAATACTCTTAAGCTTAGACTAGTAAGACAATCTTGATGTGAATGAAGAAACTTTGGAATTTGCACTCTTGAAGATTGGCTCTGTGTTTTTTTCCTGTGAATGATTATGATATGATGATTTGAATGCTGCTGGAGCTCTTTCTTAGCCGAGTCAACTCAAGTATACCAGTGAAGCATTGGAGGTCCCCCTTTGCCAAACTAGTACACTCTTTCTTTGTGTTCTTTTTCAAGCACATGTTTTAGATCAGATCTTGCTTTAGATGAGTTTTATCTTGCTGTAGTTAGATGAATTTCATAGCTAAGTTACATGCTTAATGTTTTCAAGCCTTACTCATATTGTGAATGATTTCTTGAATGAGAATTCAATGTGTAGTTTGCCTTCAAGCATTAAGATAGTTATGAATGCTTTTTGAGTTATTTATGCTTTCAGTACTTTGATTTGATTTGATGATAGTTGTTAATGGATGAATGGAAGAAGACAATGAATGCATCTCTTGAATAAGAATTTTGTTCTTCTAGCATTTGATAGGTCTTAAAACTAGTTCGAACATCTCTTGAATGCTCACTGTTTATACTCTTTAGAAAAACAATTGCTGATCACTGTTATGAGATCTATGAATATGACTTATGAATAGAAGCTTAGCATCTCTTTCACATTCAGCCTTATAATAGGTTTTGGTTTATCTCCATTAAAGATAAAAACTATCTCTAAATCCATATACTTTGGACGTGCCTCTAAGTCTTATAAACACCGGATTGTCAATCATTTGCACTCTAATTTACTTGAGTAGATTGGAGCCTAACATTTTGGCACCGTTGTCAGGGAGGCATATTTAGAGATATATAAAAAAATTATATATTCATAAAATAAAGAAACACAGCATAGAAGTGATTTTAAATTATGTTTCTTTATGTCTAAACTTAGGGATGATAGAGGCAGATTTTTAAAACAAACCCCCCGAAAACTAATCCACCATCTGTAGGAGCAAGAACATCTACAACTGAAAAATACGAATCTATCACACCAACTGCTGGAAAAATTACTTTGGAAGAATTGGAAGAGAAACAACGTTCAGGACAAAGGTTAACTCTCATAGAAAGACAAGTTCTATTGGCTTATGAAGTAAAGAAGAAACAAACACAAACAAACATATCTTCTGTAGGAAATCAAAATCAAAAACAAACTATTTTTGAACAAATAGGACAACCTCTTTTTCCAACAGAAATATCTGACTGTACAATAGAAAACTTCTTTGAAATGTCAGAAGCTGATAGACAAGAAAGGGAGAGAATGGAAAGGGAATTAGAAAGGAAAAGAAACGAAGAAAGAGAAAGGAAAGAAAGAGAAGATAGAGAATCACATCGAGAAGAGACAAGAGGAAATGATGAAGAAGAGGAAGAAGAATATACTACATTTGCATTTCCTATAGTTGATACACCAACTCTTTTAGGAGATGACATAAAAATGAAAAATATTCCTCCCTCTGTTCTTCCAAATTTCTTTGGCTTGACTACTAAAGACCCCGATTCTTTCATGTTTGAATTTGACATCGTTTGTAGAACATATGGATATACCAATGATGCTCAAAAACTTCATTTATTTCTTGCAACTTTGAAAGGATATGCATTAAAATGGTTCATGGGGTTGGGAGAAGCAACCATAGTATACTGGGAAGACATGAAAAAGAAATTTCTTACTAAATATCAGCCTTATTGTAAATCCAAAGACTCTAAGGAAGATATCTTTAAAATGTCTCAAAGTGAAGATGAAAGCTTAGAAGAATATCTAGAAAAATTTCTTTATAATATGCATAAATCTAAGCAATCTAATCTTCCTTTGGATGTCATCCGTACTATCTTTTTGAAGGGAATTTCAGATGAAAATTTGGAGGCTCTTAATTTAATGGGGGTAGGGGATATTTCTCACCTTCCTTTCCCAAAAATCGTTGAATTATGTAAGAAATACTCAAGAGGAAAAGCTAAAAGAGGACGAGGACAAAGAGATATTGTGACAAAGTCAACAAAATCAATTTCCAATGGTGTTACTAAAACAGAATTAGGGAATCTGTTTGAGAGCTTTAAAACTGATATTATGAACACATTTGGTTCACAACTTGACACATTGAAAGCTAAATAGAAGCAAGAAGAACAAGATAAAGTATTAGCCATCTGTTGTCCTATATGTAGAAAAAAACATGCATCGAGAGAATGTCCTTTAAACATAATTCAAGTTTGTGGATTATGTACAGATAATCATGCCACTGACGATTGTCCAAGGTTAAAAGAACTACAAGATACTCACATAGAATATGGACAAGGAATGGAATCTCTTTATTACCTAGCACCAAGGAAGCCTTGGCAGCCACGTTTCACAGGTATGTCTCAAAATTTTGCTCCTCAACAATTTCCTCAGAATTTTCAAACTCCCATTGTCTCAAAATTTTGCTCCTCAACAATTTCCTCAGAATTTTCAAACTCCCATTCAAAATTCATGGCATGCACCCATGCCTTGGCAAACTTGGCCTCCTCAGTAGAGCCAAAACCAACCTCCTCAAGGTTGACGAGGGTATGCTCAAGGAAATCAGCCATACCAACAACCATACCAATAGCCTTATCAACAATCATATCAACAGCCATACCAGCCTTTTCCTTGTCAACAGTTCCAACAGAATCAACCACAAAATTCATATTTTCAGTCATCACAACTTGCACCTCAACTAACCCAACCACAACAACTCCAGCTACCATCCAACCAACCTCCACCCAGACCAACTCAATTACCATCTCAACCAATCTCCAATCCTAATAATAAAGTGGAAAAACCCATGTATAACATTGAACAAGGACCATCATACTCAATCCTCCCTCTTCAAAATATTCACTTAAGGTCTGGAAAAGTTTTACCAAAAGATTCTCCTGTTATCATAGAAAAACAAATCGAACAAGAGGAGATTCCTAGCACAGAAAAGCTATCAATAGACAATCAAATACAGAAGGGAAAAACATTAAATATCCAAACACCTCTTTTCCCAGAAAGGTTGGTTAAAGAGAAATTACGAATCTCTCTTCCTGAGTTTGATGTCTTAGATGAATTAAGAAATGTCTGTATGAATTTTTTTTTATTGTAGGCTATTAAGGATATCCCAATCTATACAAAAGCAATTAAGGAGTTGTGTTCAAAGAAAACCAACAAAATAAGGAAAGATCCACCAACAATTCAAGTAATTGGAAATCTAGCAGGCCTAATGTCAAATACCATTTCAATCGAAAAATATGTTGATCCAGGAATTCCAATGGTAACCATAACAATCAATCATTTTTCGATCTCTAAAACATTAATTGACTTAGGAGAAGCTATCAATGTGATGACATTAGAAACAATGAGACATTTGAATTTGCAAAATCTTCGACCAACCACTACGGTCTTAGAATTAGTTGATAGATCTAAAGTAGTTCCTGAGGGTATACTTAAAGATATCATAGTTTCTTTGGATTCTTGGGAGTATCCAGTAGATTTCCTAGTCCTTCAACCAAAATCTAATCTAGGAGGCCATCCACTGATCCTTGGAAGACCTTGGTTGGTCACAGCTGATGCTTTCATCGGTTGTAGAACATGGAATATGATTATCTCACATGGAACTGAAAGGAAACAAATCACACTTTATCCTTCGGCTCAAAAACCTTCTGTAATAGATCAATTACCTTGGCTTGATGAAAAAGAGAAACAACAGGAAGAAGTAATTCAACCTATATTAAGTATTAATCAAGCCTTTGATTTTAGGGAGGAAAATAATGAAGATCTATTAAACTATTTCATTTCTGAACCAGATATCTTAGAAGAATTAAGAGACACAAAATACATTGCCGTAGATGAAATCTTAGGACAAACTTTTCAAGAAAATTGCACAATTCATTCTTTAGAGTCAGCATTTAATGACATTTTTCCAGTTATTTCTATGGAAAATACTCAAAGCAAGATAATTGAAATTAGTCCTGGGAAATATTTGAATATTGGCACAAATTTTGAACCACCCCAGGAAGAACAATTGATTGCACTATTGAAGAAATATCATAAAGCATTTGCTTGGGAATATACTGATATGAAGGGGATTCATCCTGAAATATGCACTCATCATATCTACACAGATGATAACATAAGACCACTCAGACAACCACAACGAAGAATGAATCCAATGTTGAAAGAGGTAGTCAAAGAAGAATTACAAAAATTATTGAAGGTAGGATTCATCTACCCTATCTCTGACAGTCAATGGGTTTCTCCATTAGTTGTTGTACCTAAGAAAAATGGGAAATGGAGAATTTGTGTAGATTATAGAGAATTGAACAAAGCAATTCTTAGAGATCATTTTCCATTACCATTCATAGATCAAGTCTTGGATTCACTAGCTGGAAAGAAATACTTTTCCTTCTTAGATGGATTTAGTGGCTATAACCAAAACAATATAGCATTAGAAGATCAGAACAAAACTACTTTCACATGCCCATGGGGTACATATGCTTATAAGGTATTACCTTTTGGTTTATGTAATGCCCCAACTACTTTTCAAAGAGCAGTCCTGGCCATTTTTGCTGATTTAGTACATGAATGTGTAGAGGTATATATGGATGATTTCTCTGTGCATGGTGATTCTTTTGA
>JASDQU010278427.1:0-14695 GCA_032191745.1 Picea mariana | reverse complement strand
AGAGAAAGAGGTTACAGGGATAAGGGAAGATAGAGGGAGGCAAAGAGGATAGGGGTAGAGTGAGAGAAGGGGAGAGTGAGTGTAAGAGAGAGAGAGGTTGGGAGGAAGAGAGAGAAGGAGCGAGAAAGAGAGAGGAAATGGGATACAAAGTGTGGAGGAGAAAGGGGTACTAGATGCAGAAGAGAGAGAGAGAGGGAGAGAGAGGAATAGGTAACTAGAATTCACGAGAATTCACTATTTCAACCTATCTGATTTTTTATCGCAGTCTATAGGGTATAACAAATAAACACTTCCGAGGGCACTCTAGTTATTTAAAATTGAATGACATCAAACAAAAATTAAACTTTGATCCCCTAAAAGATTTAAGGATGCACAGTGGAACTGGTCAGTTCCACGAACATTTGGGCATGGATATGCTAAATATAGTATGTTTTTCATTGGTTGTCATTGCATCCATTGGCAGAGAGGTCGCAAGTTCGAATAGCTGAGAATAAAGTTGTACGATACAGTATCCAACCATTTTTTCTTATTAGCAAACATGCAGTCTTAATTGAGGAGCAAAGAAGAGGATTGCAAGCTTGTTCACATAACCTAACCATGAAAGTGCGTTTCCCAAGGATCAAATAAAAACTCCTTCAATCAACCTGTAACGTCGAAAGAAAATCCTGCCCAAGAGAACAAAGAGGAAACGACCGAGAGGTTAAACTATACCAAAAGTTGCCTTCTCTCCGACGACTTTTGCCATTCACTGAAGGAAAAATGTTGTTACTCTTTCTAGATCAATCTTTCTGTTGTCTTACAAGTTTTCGGTGATTGAGGCAACGGAGAAATTAATTTCAGAGTTGATTAAGATGCTCCAAATAGCAAAGGGCACTGCACCCTTATACTCTGAGGAAAATAGGAAAATAGGCTTTTTCGAACAAGGAATCGAGCCTCTGAATGGACACAAATCACCAGGCAGCAGTTCAACGAAAATCAATCTCCTCCAAAACCCGAAATGCATGTCAGAGAGTTACTGCTCAGAAACGCAATCAGTGGCACTAGGGGGCACTGCGCATCACTCCCCGTATGAGAAAACTTGTATCTACTGGCTAGAGTGACCCTGGACAGTCTTAGGCCTCCATTTTCTGTTATTATGGATGAGTATACCTATTTCAATGGTTGTAGTCTTATTAATAAAACTCATAGGCATGTGATTGATCTTGTGTACTAACCACTAGGTCTGCCTTTCCTTTGAAACTTGCATGTCAAGGCGTATATGGTGTGCATGTCGATGATTGATAAGGGTTGCACTTGCACTTGCACTTGCACGTACAAAGCTTGTGATATTTTGGCACTTACCATTCATGGAACATTAGAAGAACTCCAGATTGTCTCTGTGGTAGAGTGGAAATGTTGATATCTATTTTATACTCCAGATTCACAAGTGAAAACAGCATATTAATTGTGGTATTCCTGGAAATAGTGCTGAAGTTAGCACAGATCAGCGATTTCCCTCTAGGATGTAAGTGTGTTGGCAACTTCTTGTACTTACCAAAACGGGACACTGCATTAATTGAAAATAAAATCTATTCCTGAATTGTCAAACAATGAGTTATTTCAACTTATTCCAGGATCAGAGTTGGAAATAGTGTATTTCACCTACAGGTCATCACTGGAAAGATCCATTGTTAGCATGTTTTCTGTGTTAGGATTGATGATCCACAGCTACAGTGACATGCTAAACATTTCCTCCATCTTTTCCTGGACAGTGAGTTTAGGATACAGGAAGTGTGACATGCAGAGCTTGTCAAGTTTGGCATGTTTTTCTTTTCTATGTTTTGGTAGGCATTGGTATTCATTGATGTGTGTTGGGATAGCATGATAATAGACACAAACACCCAGTAGACCAATATGAACCCAAAACCAGAAATATTGGAAATTATTTATATACATATTTATGACTGCAAGAATGAAGAATCAAATATGGTATAGGGTAGGTAAAGGAAATCAAAAGAAATCCGCAGGGTGGATGGGACCCTAAAGATTTCTACGGTTTCTATGGGCGCACAATGAATCAAAGATTTAGTTTAATGCATTCCTCTCGAATGTCAACTCAAGCCCAGTCTAGTAGTTCTATAATTCCGTTCGTAGGATTCTTTAAATGCAATTTGCGGGAATATCATGGGCTCTACTTTCAAAAAAAATACGCGTGTTTTTGTTTTTTCGCCCGCTATTTGCCATGGATATTGAGATCTATTGGGACAAGACTTCCTTGACTTCTTGGAATAAAGAAAACACATCTGGGTACAAAGGTTGTTTGCCATGGATACTGAGATCTATTGGGACAAGACTTCCTACACTTGACTAATTGTAATAATGAAAACAGATCTAAGTACAAAGGTTCTTGTGTCACAATTTACAATCTGTGAAAAAGATCGTACAAAAGTAAAAGCTAAGTAGGACGATCATAACTTTATTTTATAAATTAAATTATTATCAGTATGATGTAATTGGTGATGCAAATTAACAATGAAAAGAATGAATAGTGGTCACCTAGATCAATCAAGAGCTTTGCATAGCCTCAGGAGGGACCAATGGAACGACTGCAATAGAATTTAATTCTTCATATTGGAATGTTTATTTTCATAGTTCATTCACGCACTTATCCCGGGGTGATTAGGGATAAGGAAAAATAAAATAAAGGTCCTTGACGCCCAACAAATATGCCCACCGCCATACACTCGGCCAATCCTCCGCGGAGGAAAAGGACGCCCAGAGGATTCCACCGGATACTGTTACAGATAGCACTTGTGGCACTCTGTGCCAACGAAGTATCACGCAGGGTTGGAATTTCAAACTGTTAAAACTTGTCAAATTTGATGGTTTCTACAATTCTAATGTTTGTTTGGCCAATTTTTAAAGAGAGAGATGGTTTTCTGAAATTTTTAATCGTATTTGATGGGTAAATTGGCATTTATAAAATATAAATCACTTAAATCTAGAGAATGCAGAACTGGTAAGCTCCAATCTTTAAAAGAACGCCCAGAGGATTCCACCGGATACTGTTACAGATAGCACTTGTGGCACTCTGCGCCAACGAAGTATCACGCAGGGTTGAAATTTCAAACTGTTAAAACTTGTCAAATTTGATGGTTTCTACTATTCCAATGTTTGTTTGGCCAGTTTTAAAGAGAGAGGCGGTTTTTTAAGATTTTTAATCGTATTTGACGGGTAAATTGGCATTTATAAAATATAACTCACTTGAATTTGGAGAATTCAGAACTGGTAAGCTCCAATCTTTATCTAATTGATTGGGCTTTAATTTTTTATTCAATTGGTTGCAACAAATGTGTGGCATTACTCTCCATCCAATCAATCTCTCAATTAAGACAACTAAGAGCCGGCCTTTAATTTTTTAACTCAAAATTTACTTTTAACAAAGTCTCTTTCACTTCTATCTCTTATTTCATTGAATAGAATTTATTCATGTCAAAAAAATCTATGTATGGGTTTCATTTGTCATTGTATAATTTCTAGATTTTTCTATTAGTTATTATCATAGATAATTTTAGAGATTAAATTTCGCAAATAGACAAATTTTTCATAATTTTTCCTAAAATAAGATTAGATCAAATTTCGATATTTTAATATAAATTTTCATCCTTAAAATTATCTTTAACCCTAATAACAAGAGCTTTTACTTACAACATTCAATGTATTATTTGTCATTTTTAATTTTTCTTTTATATAAAACAAATATATAATACCTACCAAAAAAATATTTCCATAAAAATTTGAATTTCTTGTATGCATTCATATACTTATGTCCAACCTGTGAAAAACGGAGAATAACAAACTCTGGATGGATGCCCTTACGCAAACAAATTGAAACCAAAATCAAATTGGCTCCACCATTGCATGAGGTGGTTTCCATCTTTTACTTTTGGTTTTATATAATAACCACGATTGAAATAAATTAATTCTCAACAAATTGGAATGAATTTTGTATATGCACTCAATCACAACAAAGGCTTGCCCTTGTATCGTTGTCCTAGGAAAACAAGTTGAAACCAAAGTCAAATTGGTTCCACCATTGCATGGGGTGGTTGTCATCTTTTACTTTTCGTTTTATATAATAACCATGATTGAAATAAATTAATTCTCAACAATTTGCAATGAATTTTGTATATACACTCAATCACTTCCATATGTGTGATGGTTATAAATAAACTATTCTTCAATTAGCCATATGATGTGGGTTGATTCATGTAGATATTGATGGCCACTCACCTTTTCCAACTCGCTCAAAACAATTTTCTCACAATTTTGGCAATTTACTATTTTTAGCAGTTTTTAACTTCCGAGGCCATTTTGAGGGTCTAAATGAAGGTTTTTTTGGATCGAGCTTCTCAATGATAATTGAAGGCTTTAATTGAGCCCCCAAAATGAATATCCTAGACGATACATTTCCAACGGGCTATCGTGTGCCTAAAACAGAGATCGTATGCAAAAGTTACGACCCCGAGAAGTTGATGTACTAACTTACCCAAACGGAGCCCACATGACTTTTGGTGCTTCATCTCCTAGGGTTAGGTTTTTGGATGTCTACAATTTTTGAAATTCATGTTTATTGTAAAAAGGCCTTTATAGCCTCATTGTAATCATCTTCTTGTGGATGAACGCAACTGTCACATCTCTTCTCAGAGATAAGACGACACCATTCCAGCAAGCTTGTTTTCCGTTGCATTTTACAGTTTCAACTTATTTCCTTGTTGAATAGAAAACCGATTTTACTGTATCTATGTTATTATGTGTTAAGCATCTTTTAATAATCTGTATTCATTTCGTTCTGCTCATAAAATCTGGATCAGTGGTATCAGAGTGGTCTGCTCCTTATCGTCTTAATGCAAGTCCCCAACGAGGTCAGGGTACAAAGAATTGGGTCTCGAGCTTGTTTTTCTTGAGGAAAAAATCTCTCGCATGCCCAAGCGACCTCTCATGGCAGGAGAAAACAAATATGATGAGACAGGAGATCCTTTCAAAATGTTGCTTGAGGAATCCCTCACGCAACAAAAGAACGAGATGATGGATAGTTTCGCTCAAATCTTTCAGAGGCTACCAACAAGTGACGCATCTTCCTCAAGCAGAGGTGCCACCCCATTCAAGGTACAAATCAACTTCGGTATTCCTATATCTGAAGGTCGGATAGACGCAGATTTCGTAGAAAAGTGATTGAATCTACTAGAAGGGTATTTTTTTGTCCATAACTTTTCGAATAGAGAAAACATCACTTTTACACTCTTCAAAGTTGTTCCCCGTGTCAAAGATTGGTGGGAAACTTTTTGTGAGCAAAAGGAAACTGAGGAACCCTCATTATTTATAGTCATGGCCACCTGGGAATCCTTCAAGGATGTTATTTTGGAACAATACTACCCTGTCGGAAGTTATGATGACATGTATACCAAATGGACCACACTGTGGCATGAAAGAGACCAATCAGTGCAAGAGTTCACAAATATCTTCCATACCTTGCACACCAAGATGGGTATCAAATATTCAGAGCGACATCTAGTGCTCAAGTATCGCGGTGATCTACATAGATACATCCAAACCAAAATGAAATTTATGGACATCTCATCATTGGGTGCGACCTACTGATATGTCATCAAAATCGAGCAGAAGCTCAAACAAAAGACACGGAAATTTGGGCCTGAGAACCCCTCACAGCAAAACCTAGGAAGGGGCGGCCCCAACCCACAGAATAAAGGACAGAGCAAAGATGGAAAGGATCAGGACAATCGGTCCAAGCCGCAAGCAAGAAAGAACACCGGAAAGACAAAAAAATATACCAGGAAGTGGTGCAACTTCCATAAGATCCCTTGGCATAACATTGTTGACTGTTGCTCAAAGCAGTCGTTGGTGGCCAGAGTGAAAGCCTCTAAATCAAATGTGGTTTCTGGCTCTGAGTCAGAGACAGAAAGGGGAAGATGGATCATTGACGAGGAACCTAGTGCCACCGTTGCTACCACCAAGATCCAACATCGTGAACCAGACGAGCAAGAAGAAGTTGAGTGCCTCTTCCATTCACAGATGTGAGTAAAAGGCACCACTGTGCACTTCATCGTTGATAACGGTAGCCATAAGAACCTTATCTCAGTAGAGGTCGTCAAGCAGTTGGCCCTGCCAACAACGTCGTACCCATAACCCTACACCATTGGATGGCCTTGCCAAGGAAGTGATCTCCGTGTCAGCCAACAGTGTCGACGGTTGTACGACATCAAACCCTTCAAAGACAAGGTATTGTGTGATGTTTCTCCTCTCGAAGTTTGTAATGTTATTTTTGGACAACCTTATTTATGGAAACATCATGTTGTATATGAGTCTAGGCCTCGTAGTGTTATTATTACTTTGAATAAGAAATTGTACAAGATACTTGAGGCAGTCCCTCTTAGTTTTATTTCCTTGATCTATGCCAAGCAATGTAGGAGGGTCATCTCTCAAACTAGGAAATTTGTCTTCTTCGTTATTCGCTCTCAGAGTGAGCGAAAGATCGTAGCCACATCAAGGGCCTTTGCGGCCAATATATCCACACAACATAAGAAAGTGGATAAGGTCATGGAAGAATACTAAAATATCTTCTCCTCTCCTACTGAGGTACCTTTGCACTACCAGGTCAATCATCCCATCGATTTGACCCTAGGCGCACCGCTGCCCAATGGGCCAGTCTACCACCGCTCTTTGTTAGAAAACGAAGAAGATCCAAGAACTTCTCCACAAGGGGAACATACATCCCAGGTCATTGCCTTGTGGGAGCCCAATCGTGCTGGTGAAGAAGAAAGACAGGACCTGGCGACTTTGCATTGATTACCAGGCCCTGAATAAAATCATAGTCCAAAACCAATACCCGATTGCCCAAATCAATGATCTCCTTGATCAGCGCATGGGGGCCAAATACTTCAGTAAGATTGATCTAAAGTCTGGATACCACCAGGTCCCAATAGAACAAAAATATGTATGGAAGACTGCCTTCAAGTCAAAATAAATTCTTTTTGAATGGTCGGTCATGCCCTTTGGTTTGACAAATGCTCCAACAACGTTTATGAGGATGATGGATGATATCCTATGATCTTTCACCAATAATTTTGTAGTGGTGTATCTAGATAACATCCTCATCTACAACAAGAATTGGGCGAAACACTTGCAACATATTCAATAGGTTCTGCACACCCAGTGGAAACACAAACTATATGCAAACTTGGAAAAATTATCCTTTGGCATGGACAGGAACCATTACTTAGGCTACATCGTTGATCGATATGGTGTGCATGTGGATCCAACCAATATCCAAGTCATCCATGACTGGCCATCCTCAACCACAATCACTGAACTTCAGAGCTTCTTGGGCCTCGCCAATTTCTATCGCAGGTTCATGTTGGGATTCTCTCATATCACATGGGCCCTCAGCCAAGTAACTAGGGGTGGCACTAAGGAAAAATTTGTGTGGGGAATGTCCCAACAACAAGCCTTCGATGACTTGAAGAAGCGTTTGTGATCATCCCCAGTACACTCATTACCGGACCTGCAACATCTCTTTGAGATCGAGACAGATGCTTCAGACTATGTTGTGGGTGTCATTCTCACTCAACACAGCCACCTTGTGGCATATCATAGTGAGACACTATCAGATGATGTACGTAAGTACCCTAATTACGAAAAAGAAATGTAATCCATTGTGAAAGTCTTCCACCAGTGGAAACATTACATTCTTGGGAAGGAGACAATCATCCACACTAATCACAGGCCACTACAGTTCATGCAGACCCAAGGAAAATTGCAGAATGACTGTCATCAAAAGTGGTCCACATACTTACAACATTGTCCACCTCAACGTCAAGTATAAAACAAGAAGTACCAACCGAGTTGTTTATTTCCTCAACCGACCTCCAGTTGTGACACTCACCATGGTGCTAGACTCTTATGGCCAAGAGACCTCCGGATGGCCCCACCTCTATGGGACATACCCTGACTTCTCCACCACCTACCAAATTTTGGGCGCCAACTTAGTGGTCGCTAATTTCCATAAGACAGGTTTTTGTGTCATCTGGGCCATATTTTCATTCCATCAAGCGAGCACGCGAAGCTGATTTGGGAAGCTCACTACAGTTGGGTGGCAGGACATTTTGGTGTTGAAAAGACAATGACAATGCTACAGAAAAATTTCTACTAGCCGAAACTTCGACAGAATGTCAGCAAGTATATCATGTCCTGCACTGCCTATGCTATTTCCAAATCGCCCACTAAGAAACAAGGCATGTACACCCCTCTTCCTACTCCTGACAGGCCGTGGGAATCCATCTCAAGGGACTACATGTCGGGCCTCCCATCCACCAAGAGGGGAAATGACTGTGTTTTTGTGGTTGTTGATTACTTTTCCAAGATGGAGATTCTAGCCACCTGCAAGAATAACATCACATAAGAAGTCACTGCCAATCTCTTCTTTGAATGAGTATGGGTACATTTTGGGATCCCACAAACCATTATCTCAGACTGTGATAGTTGATTCCTCAACACATTTTGGTCAAACCTCTGATCATTGTTGGATACCAAGCTCACCAAATCCGCTGTCTTCCACCCCCGGATAGATGGCCAAACTGAGGTCATCAATCAGATGATCGTACATATCCTGCGCATGTACAATTCAAAAAACCCCCACACATGGGATGAGAGTCTTCCCTATGTCCAACATAGGTACAAATGAGCCCTGCATAGCTCAACTGGCCACAACCCCTTTCAGGTGGGGTTGGGATTCCAACCATTGGGTCCCATGGATGTTGCACTACCCCTAGTGACCACCTCGACCGACTCGTCCCCTGCTCCACCAGAAGATGATAAAACCACCTGGTTATTTGAGTTGGTCCAGCACATCCGCCAATAGGTTTAGGATATTTTACATAAGTCTAATGCCAAGTACAAGCAGCGCCATGATCAACATCGGGTGCCACATAAGTTTCAGGTGGGAGACAAAGTTTGGTTGCACTTACAGAAAGAACACCTTATAGGGCCCCATCAGAAGCTTCACCCACTCCGTTATGGGTCGTACACCATCACCAAGGCTATGGGTGACAATTCTTTTGAGCTCAACATTCTCCCTTTCCTTGGCCTGCACCCAGTCTTCAACGTGGCTCTCCTTCGACCATATTTCCCACCATTATTGGACACCTCAGAGATAGCAAAGCATTTAACACCAATAGAGCTCAACCCTGAATACATGTAATAGGCCTTCAGTGATCAGATTGTGGACACATAGATCAAGGGCACGCGACAACAAAGGATCCAACTTTATCGAGTCGTCAAAGCAGGGTAGCTCCTCCACCAAGGCAAGTGGCTCACTAGGGGCCAAATTCAATAGAATGTTTTTCATCTCACGAGGGAGCTTAACGCAATGGAGACAATTTCTTCCTAAGGAGAGAGTATTGATCTAGGTGGAAATCGGTGTCCACCCACCTTTTCCAACTCGTTCAAAACAGTTTTCTGGCTATTTTGGCAATTTACTATTTTTAGCAGGTTTTAACTTCCGAGGCCATTTTAAGGGCCTAAATGAAGGTTTTTCGAGATCGATCTTCTCAATGATAGCCAAAGGCTCTTATTTATCCCCCAAAACTAATCTCTTCAATGATACCTTTCCAACGGGCTGTCGTGTGCCTAAAATGAAGATAGTATGCAAAAGGTACAACCCTGAGAAGTTGATGTACTAACTTATCCAAACGAGGCCCACATGACTTTTGGCGCTTCATCTCCTAGGGCTAGGTTTTTTTATGTCTAGGGTTTTTGACATTCTTTTTTATTGTAAAAACAACTTCAGAGCCTCATTGTAATCATTTTCTTGCGAATGATCGCAGTCGTCACATCTCTTCTTAGAGATAAGTTGCCACCATTCTAGCAAGCTTATTTTCCACTGCATTTTACAGTTTCAACTTATTTCCTTATTGAATAGAAAACCGATTTTACTATATCTATGTTATTATGTGTTAAGCATCTTTTAATAATCTGTATTCAATTCGTTTTTCTCATAAAATATGGATCATAGGTATTGCTTCTTTAATTATATATTACACCTCATCCAAATAGTGAGAGCAAATATGATTGGACACACTTCTCATCTTCATTCATTATAATTTTTGCCATGTTAGGTGGGTATTGCTTCATTAAGTATAGAAATGAATATGAGCGTATTTACGATTACTACAAGTAACCTAAAACTTATACTCGAAGTATTTTAATCCTTTCCACTTGTGATAAAATCTATATGTTCAAGTGATCATATGGTTTTCTTTGCTGATGATTGAGAGATGGAGATTGTGTTCTTTATGGCACTTTTCATTGTGGTCAACATATCATGGAATTTCATCAAGTTGAAGAGAAACAAGGGGGACCCTATGAATTGGTCGGTTTTTGGCATTTTTCCATCATTGTTGTAGAATCTAAGTAATAGATGCAACTAGGAAACGGGCATACTGAGCCAAAATAATGGAACATTCATATTAAAAGTTCCATGGGGAAGCAATTCTCTATTTGAAGTCGTGACATGAAATCCAGAAAATTTAGAGTATGTTCTGGAAACCGAGTTCCCAAATTTCCCCTAGGGTTGTTCTTTCAATTATGTCTTCTTCGACGTCTTGAGACGACTTATTCACTGTAGATGGCAAGATCTGGAAGCGTCAGAAGGAGCTTGTGTCCATGGTTCTAGAAAGCATGAATTCAAGAGGACAAAACATAAATCAAATACAAAACCTAATCCTTATTGCATTATCCTTGTAATAAACACAACTCCGAGCTCCATGCTCTGAAATGCAAGTACATAATTTTTTAGCCAAAGAAGTGTTGAAGTGTTTCAAATATAGTGATCAGATCCCTTCCAAACTGAGACTTAGAATCCACTCAATTAGAGTATTTTTTTGAGGAAAAAGGTGATGACCCAACTTCTTTGGAATTTTAACATTCAGACTCTAATTAATGAAAAGCAGATTGTGATCAACAATGACATTCCATACTCCAATTCCGTGATTCTCATTGAGCTTCTTAACTAGCTATGACACACTCTTCCATTAGGGATTTCGGACCCTAATTTGTTTTTCGAAATTAATCTCTCCAAAATTGCAGTGTTTAGCATTGTCATTATTTATGTTTTCTAGGATATTCTGATCAGAATATGCATCATCTCAACTGCCCAGACGTTTACATGAGTTTTGGTGTTGGTTAGGCTAATTTTACATGGTGATATTGATGAATAACCTAGGAATTTGGGTGTTTCTCTCCTTGGAGATTTGAAGAGGTAAATGAATGCATGAAGAGGTAAATGAAAAAGGTAAAGCAAGGACAAGACATGTAAATGGTTCTTCATTATCAAAGGTAAATGTGAAAATTGAAGAGGTAAATTTTAAAATTGAAGTAATCTTGTTTCGATTTGCTAAATTATGGTCTGTGACAATTCATAACTTATCTTAGTAATTTGTTAATATGATGAACGTAAGAATTCACAAATGCAAGGGAGTTAATGCTGGAAATGTCATTTATTGATTTGAGTGTAAGACAAAGGATATGGCACCATCTTCAATTCGTGACCATCACATCATATTTTCTAATTAAAAGGTGGATTAATCCATCTTTCCAATAGGGGAAAGGGGTATTGTAATTAGTGATTTATTTTTCCTTTTTATTACTTTATTTACTAATATATTAGTTGAGTACTAATTATTATTATTATCATCATGTTTTTATTATCACTTCTTATTATTTTAAATCCATTTATCATTTCCTTCCTCTAGTATTTAATATTATTATTAAATATAGAGAATTGCAAAAGACATATTTGCTTAGATTTATGACAATCTTAAAATTTTTGACACTAATATCATCCAACACGTGATCCTAATGAAGTGTGATACAAAACTCTTTCAATAGAAATTAAGGAAAATGCATCCTAATCTTGTTGAAGGGACAATTGAATGGAGATATCAGATTATGTGTGGATTTCAAAAAATTGAATAGAGCATAAGAAAAAGACAACTACCCTAGTCCTCCTATGGAGCAGATTCTACAATGTGTTTTTGGATATGAGATGCTCTCACTATTAGATGGCTTCTTAGGATACAATTAAGTCCTAGTATCTCATGATGACCAGACAAAAACTATCTTCATGACCAAATGATGAACATATTCCTATAGAAAAATGCCAATTGGATTGATAAATGTTGGTGTTGTTTTTCAAAGAGAAATTGATATTTCCTTTCAAGGATTAATTAACAAATATGTTGTTTTATATCTATATGATGTTAATGTTTTCTCTAAGAACAAAAGAGAGCATCTTATCCACCTCAAACATAATTTTGATGGATGTAAGAGTTATTCCATTTATCTTAATCCTAAGAAGTATGTTTTTGTAGTAGATGAGAGAAGAATTCTAGGGTTTATTGTATCCAAATCAAGAATAATGATTGAGCCTAAGAGAATAGAGACCATTTCCAATATTTCCTTTCCACATGATAAGAAATTTGTGCAATATTTTCTTGGAAAAACCAATTTTGTATGCAGGTATGTCCCAATTTTTTGAGAAACTAAAAATCCTTTACAATATATGATAAAGAAAAATGCAGAATTCAAATGGGGAAAAAAACAAAATGAATCCTTCATCCAAATTAGGGAAGAGATAGAAAAAGATCCAAGTTTAAGGAACACTGATTTCGATAAAGATTTCAGCATGTACACAGTTGCTTTTAATATTAGTTTTGCAACAATACTTACTTAGGGAAATGATGAAGGAAACAAGTTCTCAATTGTATTTATGAGTTCGAGACTATAGGGATTAGAGTTGAACCATCATGAAGTGGATAAACAAGCCTATGTTGTTTTCAAAGTTGTTAAACACTTTAGGCCTTACCTTTTGAGATCAAGAACCAAGTTTGTAGTTAGAAATCTCCCAGTGCGGGAAGAATTAGAGGAAAAATGATCTGGATTATTTTTTGGAACAAAATGAAAGCAGAGATATTACAATGAAATGCTCATGAAAATTATGATAAACTGAGAAATAAAACAATACTTGATTTCTATTAATGAAAGAATTGTAAAGGGGCTGTAAAAATACAGAGTGAAAGACTTGCTAGAATGGTGGGATCTTTATCTCTGAGAAGAGATGTGATAGATACACTCATTTGCAAGAAGATGATTTCAATGAGGCTCTAAAGGCCTTTTTATGATAAACATGAATGTCAAAATCCTAGACATCCAAAAAAACTAACCCTAGGAGACGAAACGCCAAAAGTCATGGGGGGCTCGTTTGGGTAAGTTAGTACATTAACTTCCCTGGGTCGTAGATCTTGCATACAATCTTCATTTTAGGAACGTGATATCCCATTGGAGAGGTCTTTTATAGAACTATGCATTATTCCATCAAACTCTGACTCCGTCTTTAGTTTGGCCATGGCACACCAAAATAACATTGTTTAGGGCCCCAAAACGACCCTGGAAGTACAAAAAGATGTGTTAACATGAAAACATACAAAACAACCCAGTTATATTAGGTAGGAGGCCACTAGTATCCACTTGGAAGATGTGTAGGGCTTCATACAGCCCCAAGAAGTGTAAAACCCACAATTACAAAGAAGTACAGAAAAACGTGTTGAACTAAAAACTGACAAGAGGAGCTAGTTGGAACAGGTGGGTGGTCACTATATCCACCTGGATCAATCCTCCTCCCTCAGGAAGTAATGGTCTCCATTGAGTTGAGTTCCCAGGGAAGAGGGGAAAGTATTTTATGAATCTGAAGCTTGGTGAGTTGTGTGCCTTGTTGGAGAAGTTGTGCTTCTTGAATTGTGGCAGACTATCACAAACCTATTGCTGGAGGGGTTGGATCTGTTCCACCAACTTGTTTTATTTGGGTTTGATGGGGAATTGTGTAGACACCATTGTAGGTGAAGAAATGATATCTTCTTTCTCTTCAAAAATTTGTTTTTTTTGGATAGAAGGTGTTGAAGCTACAATGATTGTAGTGGTCTTCTATGCATCCTTTGAACAGAATCTGAAGAGGAAGAATTTTGCAGTATGAGATATTACCTTGCGGTGTTGTTTTGGTGGAGCAGTAGTTGGAACTACCTCTGGTATCCTGTAGATATGAACTCCCAAAGTAATAATGAAACTACGGGGTCTATACTCATAGACAACATTATGTTTCCAAATATATGGTTGGCCCAACACAACTATTGATTAAGGTTGGTTGTCATTGATGTCAACCCTTGAAGAAAGACCTGTAGCACAAAGGTTTGGGTAATGGAACCAATAATGTTTGATGTAAATATGACTCATTATTTTTTTGTCATGGTTGATAAGAAGTAAATATGAATGAACTCCAAAGTGGTCCCCTTATGGTGAAATCCCTCATGGGAAGACACTTTGTGGAGTAAGAGAACCCATGCTTGATTGTGGAATAATGAGATGAAGGAAAGTGAATTTGTCAGGGAAAATATCCTAGATGGATAGTTCTTTTCATGTCATTTTCGGTGGTATGTGGAACGTCACATAATTCCTCACGGTTAGAGAGTTATGGCCATGAGAAGTTGGAGACCCCAGGTTTGGGTAATGGACCCAAGTTTGTTTGATGGGTAACGGTATGAGTTATGATATATTTTCAGATAATACTATTCTATATGGATAGTACATG
>JASDQU010278425.1:0-10948 GCA_032191745.1 Picea mariana | reverse complement strand
ATCTTGGGGCATCCAAACTTGGTTATGATGTCATCAAATATAAAGTACGCAACTGTGGTTGCACTACAGTCCTTAACTTCTCTTACTTCAGCCCATCTGGTCAAGTATTCTGTTGTAGTGATGATGTATCTTGCTCCTGTGCACTTTCCTGGTGGGTTTATAGGTCCCATGAAATTAATGGCCCATTTCTCAAATGCTTGTAGGGTCAACTGTGGTTCTAATGGAATTTCATCTCTTCTGGATGGTTTCCCAACTCTTTGGCATATGTCACAAGCTCTGGAATAGTCTTTATCATCTATGTGTAAGGCAGGACACCAAAGGTCGGCTCTAAGAACCTTCTGCACAGTTGCTTTACCTGTATAATGTCCTCCTGTGATGCCTTCATGATATTCTGCGAGGATCAGTGGGTGCTCTGCCTCCATAACACACCTTCTCAATATCTCATCGGGTCCCATCTTGTATAGATGTCCAACTATAAGTGAGAATTCTGCAGCGTACACTACTAACTATTTCTTCTGAGGAATTGTGTACTCACTAGGTGCCATTCCTATTGTCAGGAACTAGACTATTTCTGTGAAGTGGTCATCAATCTTTCTAATGGCTAGCAGTTGTGCATCTGGTAGTGTGTCCTCCAAACTAGTCATCTCTTCACCATGTTCCAACCTTGACAAGTGGTCGGGACCTTTGTTCATTCTCCCTGGCTTTACTATGATCTCAAAGTCATATTCTTGAAATAGTAGAAGCCATATGCATATTCTTCCCCCCAACACTGGCTTGTTGACTAAGTATTTCAACGTGAAGTGATCATTAAACATTTTAAAGTTCCCTCCCAACAAGTAGTGGTGGAATTTCTGCAGCGCATACACCATGGCTAAACCTTCTCGCTCAGTGGTGGTGTAGTTGACCTCTGCAGTTGATAGCTTCCTACTCGCAAAAGATAACGGGTGGTTAATATCTCCATCACCAGGTTGTACTAACAATGCTCCTAAGGCAATAGAAGACGCGTCAAAATGCACATGAAATTCCTTGGTCCAATCTAGGAAAACCAGAATAGACGCAGTAACCATTTTTTGTTTCAGTGTGTCGAAGCTCTGCTGGCATTCTTCTGTCCAACTAAACTAACAATCTTTCTTCAACAGTTTCTCCATAGGTGATGTGATCTGATCATATCCCTTAATGAACTTCTTGTAATATCCTGTGTGTCCCAGCGCAGTGCATAGTTGTTTGACTGAAGTAGGAGGTGGAAGATCAACTATAATGGCAATTTTAGATGGATCAACTAGCAATCCCTACTTTCATACAATATGACCTAAAAACACTCCAAATGGTGAGAAGAAGATGCACTTCTTCATATTCAAAGCAATTTGACACTTCCTGTAGTTGTCCAACATTAGCCTTAGAAATTCAATATGATTCTTTAATAAACTAAAAACAGTCCAATCATCAAAGTATGCTTCTAGAAATTTATGCAAAGACTCCTTGAATGCTTCGACCACCACTCTGGAAAATATGGCTAGGGCATTCTTTAACCCAAATGGCATCACTGTATATTGATAAGACCCCCATTCTGTTGCAAATGTGGTCTTATGGCGATCTTCCTTGGCAATCCGGATCTAATGGCATCCTGAAAATCCATCTGTAAAAGAATATACTTCCTTGCCTCCCACATTATCTAACACTTCGTCAGTGAATGGTGTAGGGAAGGGGTCATGCAAGTAAGCATCATTCATCTTTTTGAGATCTACGCAGATCCTGATCTCTCATGTCTTTTTTTCTTGCGCCACCATAGGGATAATCCATTCTAACTCTTCGACAAGTTCTATGATCCCTGCTTCCAACATTATGTTGAGCTCAATGCTCACTTTCTCTTTGTACTTAGGGTTCAATCTGTAGGGTCTCTGTTTGACTGGTCTAGCATTTGGATTCAAAGGGATCCTCATCTCTCCTATAGGCCCTTTAATGTCCTTCATATCAGTGAACTTGGTTGGAAACAAGTATTGATATTCATGTAGTAATTCTGTAATCTTGTCAATAGTGGCAGAATCCCAATAATCTCCAACATTTGCAAGTTTCGGTGTCTGTTTTGTTCCAATATTGACCTTCTTAATCTTGATTGGTTGTCCAATGAATGGTAACTCAACTCCTAGTCCTTCCACATCTCTTTGGCCTTCTATTTCTGAAATGTTCACCTTTCTTGGATCATCGTCTTCATCAGGATTGATGTTGTAACAACCTTGTAGTTTCTGGAGAGGCGCAATCCACTTGTCCTCGTCTTTCTCTAAAGAGAGGCTAGAGGATTCCTCAAATACTTTTTGTCTAAAAATTTGTAGTGCTTGATCTATTGAAGGATATTGACTTTCAAATAAGAAGGTGGTTACAAAATTCTGAGTCATACCTTTCCAATCTATAGTGATGAGGCACAACTCTGCTTGAAGGTACCAGTTGATAGATGTCATGTCCAGTGTGTTGATGAATTTGTGTACCCATTGTTCTTGAGGAATGTTTCTCTAGGCTTCCTCATAGCTTCGCACATGGTCCTTTGGGCAGCTTCAACCTGTGTATCGAACTTCACAACCTTCTACTTGTGCTGAGAACCGCGTTGTCATCAAGGTATGACATTGTACCCAATATGTAATGTTACTTTTGTGTGCCCCCCACCATCTTCCTGGGGTTTCTTTCAGGGCCTCATCCATTGTCAAAAGTCTTGATTCATCTTCCTTGTGTCCTCATCATGAATTTCATGGGATACATTGTCACTTTTAAGTGGTCTTTCTATTTGCAATTTTTTCAACCCTTCCATGATCTCCCCTTTTAAGTCATCTATCTTAGTATTCATCATTGCTTCCATATTATCTTCAGTTGAATCTATCATCCTTTATAGTTCATCTTTTGTTACTTCCTTCTTTTGTGAATAATCTATGTCCTTTCACATTTATTCACTTTCATCAAGAGTCCAAGTAGGATTGTCTGAGGGATTATTTGGTGTAGAAGCTCCCTTTTTTGGTGGCATGTTGGCCAAGTATCACTGCAAGATAGGAATTACTAATTGGATTAGGTAGAGGCCCTCACAAAAAAGGGAGTGTCAGGTGTTATATCTCTCGGATATATGCGCGGGGTCCAACAATATTACTCGGCCCAATATCTTATGGAACTAACTAAGGAGGCTTGACCATGCCCTTAGCCATATTATCTGACTACCCAGGCACTACAAAGTGATCTCCTTGAGTGTTGTTCTCGGTGTACTATAGAAACAAGATGGCCAAATGGATTACTCGGTTGGTCTCAGGATTACAAGGGGTCTCCCAATATACACCAGGTATGTGGTAGCTCAAATCTGTAGTAGTTTTTTCTAATTGGAAATCGTTCGAAAGGGACCTTCTAATATACTAGGTGCGTTGAAGAACCACAATGTCCCTGGGTTGTAGCACTGACAAGTAAAGAAAGCTCCTACGTTTAGAGATGCTATAATAGATATGTACCTAAAAATCCCGAATATTCTCCCAAATGTATGTGATACTCCTTTTATCCCACTTTATTCCACTTTTTGAATCACCCCAATTGGATCTTGTAGTCAAAAGATATGCAAATTTCCAAAAAACAAATGCACCTTTTAAAAACTTGATTTGGAGACTGTTTTGCCAACTGACCTTTCTTCTACTATAGCTCTACGATTTCATCCCTTGTGAGTCTAAAATTCCAGCCTGAGGTAGCCTAATGTGTCTTATTTCCAACCCCATAGGTTATACCAATATTGGATTCTCCAAGAGAATTTTATGATAACTTTCCCAAGATGTGTTGTTTTTTTCCTTTTTAGGAGAGTGAACTTGTATGTCCTGTGTCCATGTCTTCACTTCAAAACTTGAAATTTTCACTAGTAAAACCTAGGTCCATACCCTAACCAATGGAACATGTCTCACTCAATTTGGAGGTATGTAGCTTCCGATATAATGGTTTTCCCAAGAACACATGTTTTATACTAAAATCTGGATCATCCAAAAGCCCTGATTTCCTCGGAGAATAAATTTCAGAGTAAAGCGAATAAAGGGATGAAATTTGTACACAAGATACTTCATTATTCCTCCTTCATACCATAAAAATTTCAGAACCTAAAACAAAGCCGAAAAAATTGGGGAGTGAAAATTCCAAGAAGACATGTTTCAAACTAGTTTCGGGACTAGTAAAAAACCCTAACTTGAAAAGAATGTATCTCCAAAAATATAATGAACCAAGAAGACTTGTTTTGAAGAAGTCAGTCCTGAGGATTGTCTAGCGCTGATATGAAATGTTAAGAACCAAATATCAAAATAGCATAAAAACTCAGAATAAGTACTCCACACCTTGAAAGAGAGATACATTCATATAATAATCCTCTTTGAGGGGGAAATCTCCTTATACAACACATGAATTCGCAAAATAAGATGATTCCAAATGAAAAGGTCTCCTTGGTATATATAGGAGACTAGGAGGTACAATTACAACTAATGGACCCAATCCGACATAAATAAACTAACAATACTAATGTAATATGCCCCAATTAAGGGGTAATGTGCCATGATTTAGGGCTTAACAATATGCAAGATTCTGAAGGGAAAAAAGTGTATATAAAGTTGCATATGTTAGTTGTCATACCAAGAGTAGCATATGGATTGCCAAAGAGTGTTTTTTAAATATTTTGAGGAGGAATTTTGATCTTCAATCATAGGTGGATTTAGAATTAGAACTAATGAGTATATATATATACATATGGAGTGGAAAAATATGCTATAACAAATTTCCATTGTTGGAAATCTTGTTGTCATTGATGTCAAAGACATGGTGAAACTACTAAGGCCAAAGAGAATATCAATGAAGTGTTCATATTGTGAATCAAACCAAAGAAAGTACAAAAGTAGATGGTTTCCGATTTGAAGGAATCATGTACAAGGTTTCTGATCACAATGTGAAGAATGAGAGAAACAAGATCTAAGGGAGCCATAGGAGAACTGATTTTGATAAATATTTGAAGTCTGAGGGTGTAGAGGAAGCTCAGGCATGTGTTGAAGGTCTAAGCAACAATGAGCCTGGTAAGGGAGGGCCTGTTTTCCCAGTTAACTGGATTGAAGTAATATAAGCAATAGTAAATATATCCCACATTCATAATAGAAAAAATTCGCAATGGATTTATAAGGTAAAGGCACTCTTACATGATTTTAATGTGAATGGGCGAGTTATGAAACCCTATGCAAAGTGTTAACTTTTATCCATGGGGCCCAACATATCGGATAAAAGAACCAGATTGAGTGTTTGAAAATGCATGGATAAAGTCTTAATGTCATGGTGCCCCAATGATATATTGTACCTATGGGTAGTGTATACTGTACCAGAGTGATTGCGTGGTGAAAAATGTTCTAGGTGGGATAGTTCCCCTATGGTGGGGACACAAATTTTGATGAAGAGAATCTCTAGGGAGTCTTAACCATTGATCATCGGAGATCAATGGCTAAGATTGAAGGATCGGTATATCTGATATTGAATATCATGTAACTTGAGAGGATGGGTGAAAGTACAGTGTTAAATTCTCGGGGGACCGATGGATTGGTGACTTGATGATCCTGATGCCTAGTGGCCCAATATACCATATCGGAGTATGAGCACACCCTTGAAAGGAACCGGGGGCCTGGTGTGTCGGTGACCATATAATCTTGGTGGTCCATTTAATGTATCGGGTATACCAGATATCAGATGCTTAGAATAGAGTGACTTCTTGAAAGTGTGGTACCACAGTAAGTCGATACCCTAATGGGTTAGTATTTCGATGAAGAAAAGATCAACGAATGAGATTGAATCGACCAGAATAGGGAAAATAGTTGAAGGTGCAATGTTAACTTTTTGGTGGTTCTGGTGACATGTCAATACACGTGGCATAAAGTGATTGAATCTATGCAGGGTTCCATAGGCAAGGTTTCATATCAAGACCTCGACAATGTTTTGAATATTGATTTTGTTTCAATAAGTCGATACCCAATAGCTGGTAGTTCTATATGACTGATACCTAGTGGTCTAATGGGTCTGATACGCGATACTCTAGCTAGTTCAATACTTGATACCCCAGTGGTCGTGATATTCGGGGAACCAGATCAATCAAAATTTGTGATTTAATCCAAGGATCATATGATAGTTTTTTATCGTTGAGGTTGTGTTGTGTGTTTCGGTGTCCAGTGAACAGATTGACAGTTGATACTTGATATAAAACTCATCCAACAGATTTTTTTCATTAACGCTCATGTAGTTTGACCAATGAACATATCACATGTGAAATTGGAGGAAATTGGGACCGGTTTCAAAGGATTGTTTTACAACTCGATTTGAAGAAAAGTCAAACGAAATTGGAGCCAACCTAGTAAACACAATTTGTGGAATAAGGAAGAATCCTTGGGCATATAAGCTCGATGTATGGATTTGACCTTTCTCAACTTGGGGTAGACCCAAAATTTCCATACAGTGATGTCTATATACATTTATGTGTTAATCCATTTTAGAGAATGTGTTGTGGTGTTGAAGTGTACAAGAGAAGCTATGAGGTTCTTAGATGCGATAAAATGAAAGAGAGAGAGATGTAAGCGTCTAAGGTTGGCAGAGAGGTGCGAGGTCAAACAAAGAATGTTTGAAGTCTTGTTGAATGTGAACAAGTGGAGAGTTTAATGGTAA
This sequence comes from Picea mariana, assembly GCA_032191745.1. Classification (NCBI taxonomy): domain Eukaryota; kingdom Viridiplantae; phylum Streptophyta; class Pinopsida; order Pinales; family Pinaceae; genus Picea; species Picea mariana. The sequence continues at coordinate 4,261 of JASDQU010278425.1, read as the reverse complement.
TTATAGAAATAACAAAGGAGTTGTTGAAACAAAAAATTTATGTAGATGGAAGCTTGAAATGAAGTGATGATTTTGGACTAATGATAGTTTAAGAAGAACTTGATCCAGAAAGAAAAGTTGAAGAGATTGGTGTCTCCAGTGGGTTGGTGCCTACACCTTGTTGAGTTGGTGCTAAGTTAAGGATATTGGTGTCTCCACCAAGTTGGTGCCTACAAATATTGTAATTGTAGGTTGGTGCCTATAGGTGTTGTTGAATTTGCGTTCAGAGAAGGGATCGGTTTCTCTTTCAGGTTGGTGTCTGTAAACATTGTAATAGATTGGTGTCTATAGCAGGGTTGTTTCCTGTAAACATATTTAAATAAAATTTTCCTGTGATATTCTCCCATTTCAATTTCCACGTTAAATATTTGAGTATTATACACTATATATCTATATATCTTTATTATTGATTGCTTATGGTTAGTAATGTAATGAAACGATGATTTCAATACAATAAAATAAAGTAAAAACAATCTTATACTAATTCACCCCTTCTCAATATAAGTAATTGTATAACACCCACATACAACTTTTTCAAAAAAAAAATCACATTCTTTCGCTTCAGAAAATTTTGTCAAAACTTATTTGTTCTCTTTTATGATGACACTCTCGAATGTGTCTTTGCTAATAACCCTCACTTTCATTACCAGACTCTTTTAACTTCTATGTTTTTAGTACTTATCAAGGAACATATTCTATTCTTTTAGTACTTATGGAGGTGTCTTAAATTATAAATTCTAACCAATATTCTTATCTCAAATTTCAAAAATATTACATTATTCCTCATAATATAAGATCCATTTATGACCTTGCCACGTGGATTTACTCATAAATTACAACATTCATATGAACTATTGATGGATTTCACTAATCAATCTCCATATATCGAGGAAAATACAATTCGCATAATATAAGATCCATTTATGACCTTGCCACGTGGATTTACTCATAAATTACAATATTCATATGAACTATTGTATGGATTTCACTAATCAATCTCCATATATCGAGGAAAAGACAATTTGCATAAAAGAGTAAAAGCATTCACTATGAGAAATCATGTTCTTTTCTCATGTAACAAAGATTACTTAAACCATGTTCACCAAATCATTTTCTCATGTAACAAAGATTACTTAAACCATGTTCACCAAATCATTTCACCTTAGCAAGCACAAATTTGTCAATTATTATAAGTATTTCAATTTTTCTGATTTACAATTTCATGGAGTACAAATCATCATATCTCATTTGTTTTTTTGTTTGTGAGATAATTCATCAATTGAAGATATATATTTTTATTTCATTATAATTTTTAAAATATAATGAAATATTGTATTTTACAAGTTTTAATTTATACTTTATCTAATTTATTTTTTAACTTTTACAGTACTTACTACAAGGATGTTTATATCCAACTTTATTTTTGAACTTTTACATTACTTACTAGGATATAGTTTCAAGGATGTTTAAATCCAACTTTATTTGCATTGTGTCTTGGGTGTTATTTTGGTTTTTGGGATTTTGAATAATTCTAAATACCATATTTTTTAATAATTTTTTTATTATTATTTAATTTAATAAAAATGTTATTAAATACATTATCATGTTCAATTATGTATGTGAATCAACATTTCATTATTAAAAATTAAAAGGTTATAAATAAATTAGAATGTAAATAAAATTTGTATTGAAATTCTTGTTAATTGAAAAACTTGCATCAATATCAACATTATGAAAAATAGTCAAATATGTTGTACATCTTTTTAAATTCATTTCACATGATAAATATTGTTGAGGTGAATAGGTATTCATATAATGTATATTTTATCTCAATAATAAGAAAAATTTGTTTTATTTATTTTTTATGTTATTAACAAAAGAAAATTAACAATTTATTAAGAATCATTTTCCTTTTAAAATGAATGGAGACAATAACAATAAATAACAACAATGACACTTGATTTTATTTTAACGTGATTGTGATTTCAAATTAACTAAAGGAATCTCCACTTGCATGCTCCATGATTGAAGCAACTTACTAGGTTGTAAACATGTTATATATATCAAGTAAATATAGGACCCATGCCATGCTTCACCCTACATATGTAGACATCATACTGTGTGTGGCCCCCATATTGAAAGAAAGCACCTCTACTCAACATGACTTCAGTAAAAAAACTCAAATTTAAGTCCAAAAAGGAAGTCAATATAATCTCACTCATATTTCTAGCCACTCCTATGAATCAAAAATCAAAACACGAGCTCTTCCTCCCCATCAAGAATATGCTTAAATGTAAATGGTATGATGTTGATCACAAAAATCAAGATCTAAACCAACATTCCCTCTCTTTCAAGTAAGGTCATGCATCTATCACAAGATCTAATTCATAGTGCTAAAACATTAATTAACATGTCATTCAATGTTTAACCATCTATATATCAAAGCCATTAATACATAAACTATCATCATCTCAGTTAACTCATTGATGGGTCATTTATTTTAAAAGATAACTTTTCAATCATATTAGCAAGACATGTCCCCAATTTTAATATGAAGTTATTACTTATCCTCTTGCAATTCATCTTCATATTCTCAAAACTCACATGCAATCTTATCCTCACCGACATCTCAACACTCACATGCAATTCTTACTTCTCATCATCCTTTCAACATTTACATGAAAAATAATATGCATTTATTTTTTTACATCCCACTTAACTACAACTATGAAATTTTCCAAAATAGATAAAAAACAATTAGTTATAAATAAAGTTATTTATATAAACTAGTCACCATATAAACTCAATGTGTGAAATAAGGTTTCCATTAAATTTCTAAATAAAATAAATAATAATTATCCATATTTATATGTTGTAATCATATTTTCAACTAAGCAATAAAATTAATTACATAATACTATAATTAATATTTATATTATGAATCAAGTGGAGCACACCCTATTAAAAATTAAGTTTTCTAACATTGTTTTAAATAATCTATATTAATTCAAATATGACACAATTATCCATAATTATGTCACATTTTCCATTATTATAATTGTTTTGGAATATTGTAATTTATAATATTCTCAAAATCTCATAATTAAGTTTTTAAAACAAAACTTATCCATAATTATATCACATTTTCCACCATTATAATTTTGTCGTTACATTTAAGAAATAATGTAATTTATAATATCATCAAAATCTCATAATTAAGTTTTTAAAACAAAACTTGTTCATAATTATGTTACATTTTCCATCATTATAATTTTGTTTTTACAATTTATAATATTCTCAAAATCTCATAATTAAGTTTTTAAATCAAAGCCCATTTATAATATTTTCAAGATCACATAATTAAGTTTTTAAATCAAAACTTCGATGATAAATTCAAAATCTCATATTTATGTTTTAAATCAAAATTTGAATACATAAAGTAAAACATGATTAAAAACTCTCTCATCCCAATCCCAAGGGACCCTCACAACTCCATTTTCTCTCGTAATGGGACTTTACATTGTCAAACATATTAATGTAATTTTTATTGGTTTCTAGCAATTAACATCAATAATGTGGGAACCAACAAATGTTTACAACGAAATTATCAATAATGAAGTACCAAATAAATTACATATCACATATAAAGCTAAGATGTAGTGCTTAAATTGTCAAAATAATATATTGTTACATTTTACACCTCATCGAATCAAACTTGAAACTATAATTATAATATGTTATGACACAGACCAAAGTGAACTTGTTGTAGAGAAAAATGTACATATCTAAATCACATGGGTGACAACATGAAGGATATAGGGTGTTACATTATTAGAGAAAAATGTACATATCTAAATCACATGGTTGACAACATGAAGGATATTGTAACATCCCGCTCTGGCGCGCTGAGACTACTTATTAGTTGAGGACACTTGCTCGCAAGTGATCTGAACCCTTTTGATGTTAGACCTTATGTATATGATGATGATGTGATTGACAGATGATATGATGTGTTACCATTCATGTAGACAGGTGCTATTGACTCAGTTATTGAGTGTGCAGGTTTGTGACCTTGAGGATGCGGAGGCATCGGTAGACCCCCTTGGACTCCGGACTGAGTCAGGGAGTGTGCTTTTGGGTTGATATGTTTATTATGATGTTGATTTGATTTGATGATTTGATGACGACATTTCTGACATGATTATTGGTGATGCAGGCTGAC